>JAODFY010256634.1:0-15450 GCA_027580055.1 Paracaudina chilensis | reverse complement strand
GCACGTAACACACGTAGCGATCATGTCGCAACGCGTACTTTTAACGAATACAACGTATTTAAACAATTGTTTGTCAATGTACAATTGTTTGTACATATAAATGTACCTAACCTTCCGATCAAACATATCAATGGTTGACCTCTGTGTGACCTCTTTTTATTTTTGTGCGTGAGGCTCTAATTTTCTAAAATGAACCAGTCTGTAGCAGGAATAGAGCAGCATATAAGCCCACATTAATTTGATATTCAAGATGCAAACTGTATGTTGGTAAAGGGTGAAACAAGTATATACAAACACTGCGCGTTTATATTTTATAGTCATTTTTGGTTATTTCTGGGCAGCAATTAAAATAAATGAGATTGATATTAAGACAAACTCTTTTGGATCAGAAAGCTCCAACATTGGAGCGGTAACACAAAAAGGAAAAATATTTGGCAATTCATGTGCAGATGAAATGATGTAGTGGTATACTGTACTGTCAGCTCTAGACCGTTGATTTTATGAAAAATAATAGGCAGGGCATGTTGGTGTAGATTATGCAAAAATCTCTACAATTGCCTTAAATTAATTACTTGTTAATAAATCATCATTAATGCTATTATTAAATGTTAAATACTGATATGCATTTATAATAGTGTTTTTGTTCAGAACAGGTGCATCTTGGTACTTAAGCAACTCTGGATTTAACTGGATGCAGAAAGATATTTCACACCCCATATATGCTGTTCAGCTCATTCTATATATGCATGTGATTTTGACCAATCACAATTGTGAGATGTTGTAGAGAGTTTAGAACATTATCTGCTTGCAATATTTTTATGCTCTCCTTGAAGGAATAACATCAAATAAATTCACCAGCCTGGCCAGCTCATTTTGCTGTTAGGTAGGGTTATTCGACTTTGGGACCAGACTTATATGCCTTTAAGAATACAAATGCAGTTACCTTCAGAAAACAAAGCTAGCAAGGAGAGCAATATTAAGAAGAAAACCAAGAGGTTTTGTGATTCCTTGCTGTCTCAAATTTAAAATTCTGATGATTAAAATAAAATTAACTCCTTTCTAAGTTTCTGTCAAGATTATATTTCCATTTTGTGAGAAAGCTACATAAAAAATGATATGAGTGATCTACATACCAACTATGAGTTTCATCAACGTTTCCCCTATAGAGTTGTTTTCAGCAATTGAGCTGTGTTGACCTCAAATGAACTTTGACTTTTATGAAATCATTACGATTCATCTACTCAATATGGGTGATCTACATACCAACTATGAGTTTCATCCACATTTCCCCTATAGAATGGGCCCGATAACAAGGTTTTCAGCAATTGGCCTATGTTGACCTAAAATGACATTCGACGTCCTATGAAATCAATCTGGTTTCATCTACTCAATATGGGTGACCTTCATACCAACTGAGTGTCATCCAACCTTTCCACTATTGAGTTAGTCTAGTTACAATGTTTAGAAATTTTGACCCGTTGACCTCATATGACCTTTAAAATCTTTTTAAAATCTAGAGAGATGATCTACGCAATATGGGTAACATTTGTACCAAGGATAAGATTTATCCAACTTGAGACTGCTAAGATGACATGGTTAAAAGGTTTTCAGTGTTTGACCCCTGTTGACCCCAAATGACCTTTGACCGCTTTGAAAATTCATAGGGATCATTTACTCAAATAAGGGTACCAAAAAATAGTAAGAGAGATATTAATCCAACTTGGGACTGCTGAGATAACCTGGTTACAAGGTTTTTAATGTTTGACCCATATTGACCTAATATGACAATTGAACTCTTTCAAAATCAATAGGGATCATCTACTCGATATGATTTACATATGTGCCAAGTAAGATTTTAATCCAACTTGGGACTGCTGAGATGACGTGGTTACAAGCTTAACGTCACACACACACACACATACACACGCCAACGTGATCACACTGATTCTTTGGGGCTAAGGCAAGGAATCAAAAATTCAGATGGGGATATTTTATATTATCTTTTTTAAATAGGGTAGCCTACTTCTATGTTATTCATCATCACAATGAATTTGCTTTAAGAATTTGCAGTTGTTCTGACATGTAAATGTATTTAAGGTACATGGTTGTTGGCAGGACCAACAAAATTCCCAGTCATTGGGCAGCGGTTTCAAAATAACACACACAAACAATAGTTTTTTATAATCATTTATTCAATAATGCACACAAATATTTGCAAGCATTCTGCACTGGCAGTGAATCTTTTTATACAAAAGGAACGAAATACACATGTTAAACATTGTATGTGATCTTTTATGTAAAATAATTCTTGATGAAAACAGATATATAATTCATAATTGGTGTTTTCTTTACATCATTAGAGCTTTAAATTATCCTATTGGATAATATGAAGAAAAAAATATGCAAGAAGCAAAATGATTAAATTTCATCATTTCGTAATTAAACAAAATGTAGCCAGAGACTTGCTATGGAAGGATTTCACCCTTTTCTGCAAATGCCCCCATAAATTAGCCATACAATCTCAAATCTTTGTTCTCCCATTTGTTGAGTTTGTTTATTGAGGATGTAAATATTAAATATAATCAATAATCATATTATATTATATTTAAATGTATTGTCTGCAAGCAATATAATAACAAAGTTAATTATAAAAAAAATCCCAGTAATCAACACATGGATTATAACATAATTAGCAGGAATACATAGACTAGAGACATTTATCATGAAAAATGTAAAGGGATATATCTTCTTAACATTATTAACAATATATTGCACACTGTAATTGTGTTATAACTGCTGGATAACACATAATTTCTTAAAATGTACCATGTGGTCTTTAAAGCTTGACCACAGTATGATCTACCACATATGACCTGTACACTTAATTAATTGTATGCCTCGAAGGAAAATTGAAATGACCTTTAAGTAGAATCTTTCTATACAGCTGATCAGTGTTATAATAACATTTTGTGACTCGAGTCAATAAATTTCAAAAGAGTGACCCGAATGAAGTTTTCGCCATATTGAAATAACAGTGACTTCACTTCAGTCATGACTCTACTGGAGTCACTCAATTTCCTGTAAATGACTCGACTCGCGTCAATGACTCACTGTCTCATTACAACTCTGACGTAGATGCATCGTTAGCATCAAACTTCCAATTGAATCTAATTAAAAATGAAATCACAACGTTAATATAAACAACATTAAAGTTAGACTGTTTCTGCAGCAAACATGCATGTGAACAAAAGGTGACATCAGCTCCTGTGATGATTTTATGTTTATATTCACCTCATTTTTCCCGCTACAAACAGCTCATATTCTGTTCAATGTTAAATGTTATTGTTAAAAGCCATTAGTTTTACAATTATTTTCAGGTGATGAATGGCCAATCTATCCCAAAAAAAAACGAAACAAAATAAAAAACGAAACAAAATAATAAACATAAATGCTAATCTTCAACCAGTTACAATGTTTTACAGACCTGAATGGTGTCACATCTTTTCATTCTCCTATTTTCTGAATATATATATATATCAAAGTGGCTTGTTGCAATGGACAGGTACATTGTAACATTTCAATTATTATACCGGTACATTATATGTTAATGAAATAGTACAACACTATTGAACTTGTAATCAACAAATGTATCTTTAAATTAACACTTTGACCAAACAGTGCAAATAACAATCCCCATTTCTGATGGTGTAAAGCCTATATGTGCTATCACTTAGCACAGCAAAGGGCCATGACCCATAAGGGGCAAGCCCGTAGCCAGGGTACTGAACATGAGGGGGCCAAAAAATTTCCAAGGGGGGCCAACAATTGATATACTATCTAAGCAGAGCGCCACCATCGGTTGACACATAAAACGCCCCAGAAATAGCACTTCCCAGGCTCTGCAGTGGCATCTGAACATCATATTCTGACAAGAGCCCAAGGGCATTAATTAGACTACCGTGATTAAACACAGATACCTTTATAATAATTAGACTTCCGTGATTAAACACAGATACCTTTATAATAACCCTTATCCGTATTTTGGGTCGTGAACGACCCATAAATGTTGAAGACAGAATTTATTTGGTACGTCAGACCCTCAACTTCAACTATAATAATAAGACTACCGTGATTAATTACAGATACCTTTATAATAAGAAGCTGGAAGCGCGTTTGTATGTGAACGTAGTTGGTGTGGGTGATCAGTGATCCACATTATTGTTCCAATCTGTGACATTTGTGCAAAACATCTGTCAAACATTATTTAAAAATAGTAACAAGCAAAGGCAGTTTGTCGTAAGTATTGCGCTCCCGACTTTTCTTTATTTTTAAGGAACAAAATTCAACATTCCATATCTCAGCAACGGAAGAAGATATTGCTGGGACCAGTGGGTGTTGTGTTTTATTCCTTTGTCAGGAATCGTTTATTGTGTGTATTTATACAGTGTGGTGCGGATAATCCTGGTCTGTATATAACACCAATCGTTGCAACAGCTGTACAATGTTTATAATGATGACTACGTTAATACTTTCGTTAATAAAAGACAATATATATGTATCAGAAGTCGTAGTTACTCCACGGAAGATGGACCAACGAGCGTTTTTCTTCTTCTTCTTCTTCTTTTTCTTTTTTCTGGCACGTATTTATTCGTTTCGTGCAGTGTCACAGCATCTAAAGTGTGTTATATTTTAACATTGTTCGCCTGGCATTTCCGAGGAGCATTTGTTTTTGTTTTAATTAAATCTATACTGAGCACGCTCTGTTTCATATTACACTCTACACCAGGGTGCATATTGACAGAATCAACACAACATTTGCAAGCAATAATGGTGGAGAGCAGTAGATTGTTTTAGACTGTTAATGCAAGTGATCAACACGTGCAGCTGTGTAAGCAAATAAGCAAGTACTATGACTCAATATAGTATCAAATATTAGTGTGATATATTGATTTTTAGATGAAAAACTCACCATGATATTCACTCTGATCCTCATCCCCGGAATGTAATCCTTGGCTAAAATTACTTGCCATTATAAAGTCGTTCAGTGAAGGCTGTGAGAAAATTTAAATGAAAATAAAAAAGAAATATTAAGGCTGGATAAAAAGATCCTACAGCAAATCCATAGGAATCCACTATACATATTACTATTATCAAGTTGTATTGTCAAATTGCCCCATAAAATAAACAAACATCTGGCGAGATAAGGTTATCCAAACAACAACTTCAAACACTTAAGAACTTTGAACTTTTTTTGGCGCCAATTTTTACTTAATCACTCGTGACCTATAAATTGTAGAGGGAGTTATATCAAGTAGAATAGTCACGTGGGTTTTTGATGACATTGAAAACTCTCATATTAGGAACTATTGGGTGAGCCTGAGGTAAATCAAAGTTTAAACTGATTCAATTGAAAATGTTACTTCTTGGTAGGAATATCGCTTCCTACTATTCCTCCTTTTAGGTTTACACAATTACCAAAATGGTTGTTCCAGCTTAGGGGTTAATCAACGGTCATCGTGGGTTTATCTATAGGACAATACACGATCGGGAGTAAAAGCAAGTGATGCACGAGGGCGTAGCAAGAGTGCATCCAGCTTGACATTAACCCCCGAATTTATACTTGATTTTTGCCAATAAAAACGCATTTGACAAATATGGTACCCCGGGGAATTAGTTATGAACTACCAAAACGATGCAAATGTGCAAAATTAAAAGCAACACCCAAATAATCACTAATAAATGTTTTTGAATAGTTTAGTTTAGGAAATAGGGATCAGGAAGGACACAAGTCCTCATAAAAGACCATGTACCACAGAAAACCATAAATTCTTCCACTATCAGCAAAAGCACTATCAGCATTCTTAAAAGCATTCACACTGCTTGATAAAACAATCGATTCAGGCGAAGCACTCCATTCATATTTCACTATATGTGAAAAGTTTTTCCTGGCTATACAAGAGTTCTTCTGAAGCTTAAAACAATGACCCCTGGTGGGTCTTCAATTGCTTAGAAGTTCAGATTATTAAATCTATGGAATCCATGGGATATTTTAAACACCTATTAAACTCAAGATTAGTTCAGAACACGCCCTCTATTGATCTTCCTTGATTTTTACTTCCTGCAGTCCATGTTCATTTATACTGTACTGAAAATTATATTTACCATTCCTTAAATGCATCCCTACCTTACATTTCTCAACATTGCCATATAGATTAACTTAACGCATTATCTAGGTCACTGAACAATTCTAGCATCGTCCACAGAGAGGACTTCAAAGTACAGCTTTAGTATCATCCGCAAGTTTCTTCATTCTGAAAACACCCGAGTTTTCAAATCATTAATATAAGACCAAGGATTATGCGCCAATAACAATGGACCAAGGACTGAACCTTGGGGAACACCACTGTACAAGTGACCTTTTGCCAGGAAGAATTGCATCCACCAATTACAACCCTCTATAGCATGTTACAGAGCCAGCCCCTCATTCAACTCAAAATATTACCGTCAATAACATGACTCTTCAAATTCAAAGGCAAACGCTCACGCCGAACTTTATCAAAAACCTTTTGAAAATCTAGGAAAATAACATTAACAACCCTAACTGTTTCAGTCAGAATGCTACTTTAATTTGGTGGCGCTCTTCATGTTTGTTTTTGTTTGTAGATACCAGAAGCGTCAACAAGCTGACAGCCCAAAGTTTTATGGTGGCCTAATGTTGTAAGTTTCATGATGAAATGACAAATAATTTTATTTGTTGACTTGATTATGGATTGGTATTATTTCATAGATGTGATTCATACATGCTGTTTGCATGGATTGGCAGTATGTTTGTTAGAATTTACTGTAGTAAAGTTATTGTCACATACGGACTAGGCCTGTTTTAACTGTGTAGTGTGTACTTAATAGGATAGTGTTTGGCGCAGTTATCACCCCGTTTGCAGAACTTTTTGTTGTAGTCACGTGACCGGAATTAGGCCTCTATCCTGAATTTTAAGGCTTTAGACAGTATTTCATGCAAATTAAGGTTGTTTGAGGTAGGAATCAACGCAAAAGTGATTAGACATTGTATATCATTATTATTAAATGCTTAAAGGAGATTCTTCTAATTTTTCTTAACAGATTGAACCATAATCAGCAACTGTTGGATACTGCACAATCATCAAATGTTACTTTTGTGGTACACCATCATCATCTTATTGCGTTCTTTGCAAGGGCTCAATGTTAAACGTCACAAATATAGTTGATACGAACTCAATCCAGTTATTTGTCGGTCTTCTTTGCTGTCGTCATGGCGATCAATATTACTGAGGATATTATCATTATCAAGGCTTATTTAAGTCGGGCTTAGATAGAGATTTATACGTCACACTAACGTTAGACCTCACGTTAATTTAAAAAAACAGCAACCCCCCTAATTTTTTATTTTTATGAAAGCCCAGTGTCTTAACTACATTTTATTGTATTAGATCAATGCTGTAGGGTGTAAGATGGCTGAGTTGGATTTTTTTTAAATTTCCCGCTTTTCAAGGCACTACATGACCCCGGATGCTGAAAAGGGGTTCCTATGTGTGTGTTTTTGGTCCGACGGGCTTTGTGGTTCTTGCTAGTCCTATAGACTACTGCAAAAGGTAAATCAGATTTATTGGCGCGAATATTGGGGTGAGGGATTTACCTAAATTACGTTAGGGTTCAAATAAACTTTCAAAATTTGAATATATAAATAATGTTTGTTTAGCATATCTTACGGTATGTTCCATGTTAAGGATGTAGTATGTATTTGTAAGTAAAAGTTGTATTTCTATTTTAAGACATTGTTTTAATTTGGTTTCATGTTGTGTATTGAAAAACGCATTGAAAACCTGAATTGTCGCTTACCTGTATGCTTCGGAGGGATGTTCTGCTTGCTTGTTTCTTGTCACGCTAGATAACGTTGTTCCAGTACACGGGTCGGTTGTGTATATGCTGAATAATAAAACTACACAGGGAATTATTTTACCGTACATTTCTATATGGTGATAATCGGATTTTGATATCGTCATTCTGTTTGTAAGGGTGCTTTTATAATTTTATCGGGCGTAAAGCAAATAAAAACCGACAGTTACACAACGTAATTGCGTGCAAGGAATGTCTCGCATGATAACGTCCATTGTTCTACACAGATACACGCTGTAGACCTACACCTGTATAAGGAAGCATTCACAACCATATTGGTCTTTGACTTGTCATACTCAGCAGAGAACGATGTTTAAAGAGAAAGTTCACGATACAAAAAACATGTGTTGGACACTACCGGTATATTCTTCTCTTATTAAGCCCCTTCCTTTGAATTTATAAAAATCGACACCAAAATACTCCACGGAAATGCTTACTGAATCTTGATTTGAAGAGTGGCCATTGTGTACTGTTCGATGACGTCAAAGTAATAAAAAAAAAAGGTAGGACGAAGATCATATCAAAGAAGAATATATATTGTAGTGTTCATATTATTATATACAATTGTAGACCAGGTGTTATCATGCACTTTTAATTGGATGTTTGAATCGAACCGACTGTACATGGATTTGACACTGATAGCTTCCATGCACGTCGTTGCACCCCACATGTCGAGTTCAATTACATTGATAAAACCATATTTGGACTCTCATTCGATTAAACAAACACAAGGCTGTAATATTGTTTACCTTTTTAAATATAAAATGTTTTAAAACACAGTAATGGTACACGATGTGCTAGTTTGTTCATAATTTCCAATTCTGTGCTCCTTTAATTAATGATTGCCCCTCGGCCTGAGTGTGCTTTAGATGGGCGGTGTATTTTAAGTACTACATTACGTAAGAAAAAAAAAAGATTGGTTTCTTAGTCTAATAAAACACACATACATCTGTATTATTTGAAACCTTTTAAGACTTCACACTTTACATTAGTTTGGGAGTAACCTAGCTAATATATATTTGGCTGATTGATAATGATTTAGTTGTATGATTGATGTACTATTTAGGGGGTAAATTCTAAAGCCTTAAAGCTAGACAGCTTGCGGAATGTTATTAGGAATTCCATAAGCTGTTCACACTATGTGCCAGAAATTACCATAGCATCAAAATCAACACTCGTCATATCCATTGTTTGAAGGGGAATAACCATAGAAAAAAACGAAAAAAACTTGTGCTTGGAAGAAAAAGCAGCTATTATTAGTAAAGACGAGAAACACAATAAACGCGCAGAGCTTATATCGATGTGCCGCCATAACAAAAGGAAGAAACCAGACCGTTCAAGGAAAAGATAGTTGGACATATAGTGTTGTACAAGTCAGTTGCCTGATGATCGCTGTTCAGTGAACATGCGAGAAACTCGGAGTAGTAACTCGACTATGTAATCGTGTATTATTATATAATATTTAGCTCTACTTCTAGTATTGAGCACTCTCCTAACTGATAGTGAATGTTTATTCATTTTCATATTATATATATATAATATTGTTTTTGTTCAGCTGAATTTTTTTTTGATTGCTTTCTTGTTTGTTTTTAGCTTGACAAAGCCAGAGAGTCATTCCTGTAAGGAAATCATTTATTCAAGTTCATTTTGTTTTAATTGCCAAGCTGTAGGGTGTATGATTTCAGTATGAATATATGATTTCAATATGTATTGTGTTGTGTGTGCAGTAGGCCTATGTATTGTAATATGCAATCAGTATGTATTGTGTATGTATTTTGTATGATTTCAATATGTCCAGATGACATTTGCCCTACACCATATCCAATGAACGTTCTATATGAAAAAGCTACATTATGAGACTGAACTTGATCTGACCAGGAGTCTCAATGGAAATCATATCGAAAGTTCTAAAACCATCACATGCATGTTTATACGGTTTTAGCAATTGACTTGTTATGAATTCTTACCTCTACCAAACAAAACAATAATCTTCTACTTAATGTACTCATTAAGTAAAGGTTTGTTCTGATCAGACACGGGTGAATTTGGGTTTACAACCCAAAAAGTACATAAAGTAATTTTCAACATTTGTGATTGACCTCAAATTTTATATCTGTACATGCCAATTTGATGAGGAATATGAAAACTAATTTGAATAACCCTACAATATATAGTAATACTCTTACTAAAACCAATCATGTTTACAAGGTTTTTAGTGTTTGACCTTTTTGCAAAAAAACAAACAAAACAATATCAAAACTTCATAAAAACGTTATAATTTATAACTATATCAAAGTGTCACAGAATGTTTAGGTTTGTACTCAGATGACCTTCAACCTGCACCGAAATTAGTGGGACCATGTACTTATCACAACGAACATACATGCCAAGGTTGAAGTCACGAAGTATAATTGATTTTACGGTTAACATACAAATCAAATGTCTACGTGATATGGCCTGGTAGGTCGACTTATTGTGGTAACAAACAAAGCGACCCCTCCTCCAGGACGTCGTTGGTCCCTCAACATTTCAGGTTAGCCACGCCCCTGCCCCCTGGACACCAATTACTAATTCCATTTGGGTCGTGCCCCTCCCCCCGCCTATCACGCTAATGTGATTGGATTGCCTCCTTTTCCGGTAATTACTTGAATGTTAGGCTCGATAAAACAGGCTGTGGCGCTTCGTCGAGTAAAACCGAACTGTCACGTGTCCTGTGTTCTCTCCCTTTTTTAAATGATATACGAAAGATGCCAACGATTTGAAACAAATATTATCTCTATATCCGGCGTTTTGTTCTACAATAGATGGTTTTTGCCAGATTTCTGTAAAATATACAGAAAAGGAATTTAGTGAGACGCTGTTTACATTCTGAAAACATAATGATGCTTCACTGACACAGGCACGTAAAATTGGGGGCTCACTCTCGTTTCCTTACAGCTGCATATGAGGTAGTGCACCACAATTATAAGACGTGCTTTTGTTTTTACTAAAGTGTCGCCCTATGAAAATAGTTTCTAAAATCTACAAAGTTTGTACTTTCATTTATTCTTTTTCAGATGCAAACAAAATCACCGTTCACCGTTGTTGATATGGCGAGCATGGCAGTCTATATTAATCAGAAAAAATACCAACAGTTCAGTGTTTCACAAGAGATAACCACCAAATTAATTTGGGATCATGTTTATACGTTTTTCCTCGTGTTATGGGGAAACGTGTTGGAGTCACAATGAAAATGGAATGGCGCCATCCTATCCATACACAATAACAGTAGTTTTAAAACCGTTACAGGCATGGTTGACATAATATTTTTATATGATTTTAGCAATTGACTTCGTATGAACTCTACCAAAAAACAAAACAATGATCTTCTACATAATATTCATTAAGTATGATTTTGGCGCGGATGACTTTGGGGGTTTACAAACAAAAATCACCAGAATACTTCATAATTTGTGTTTGACCTCAAATGACCATAGACCTGCACTAGCATGTACAGGGACAATTAATACACTTTATGATGAATAATAAATACGCATTTGAATAGTCCTACATTATATAGTAATACTAATACTTACTTCATCTACTCAATCATGATTTACAAGGTTTATATGAAATGTAATAAATGTTTAGGTTTGGCCTCAGATGACCTGCATCAAATTCAATAGGGAACATGTACTTGGTATAAGAAACATACATACCAATTTGACATAACGTGTCAATAGTTGTTCTTCTTTCTCTTGACTCCACATGACCTCTGACCAACTATACCAAATAATAGACATGTACTCATACACATCATGAACATACACATCAAAATAATGTCTCCTTGATAGCCTGGTGGGTCGACTTACCGTGTTAACAAACAAAGCGTAACAGACGCAAGCAAACGCCAACATGTCTGGATATATTTCATTTCCTTTCACATTAAATACAACATAAATGTTGCAATAGCGAGGTTGGTACATTAAGGTCACCAGCCACCCTATTATTCTTTAAAATGAGAATACGTTGTCCCTTTATCTCGTGTTTCCCGGAGCCCCTAACTACCCCCTTGCTCGGATGGTATCCCCCGACCCTCTCTCAGACATGATTATACAGGGATATCAAGTAAGTATAGATGTAGAAAATTAGGATACCGATAGGCCTGGTGAGGTTAATAATTATCAACCCTTTTCAGCATCTGCTGTCAGATCTGACAGCAAAAGTTGCGGGATTTTTGAAAAAATCTAGCTCAACAACCTAACACCCTACAACATCGCCCTAATGTATTAAAATGTAGCTAAGACACAGGGCTACCATAAAAACATAACTTTGGGTTTCGTTTTTTTTCCGATGGGTGGTGGGAGCTGAAATCTCAAAGGTCATCTCAGGTCACGCCAAAAATGAGGTAAAATCGGCCGACCATTTCAAAAATTCCTGACCCCAAAGAAAATTGGTAACTAACCCCTCCCTACTTTCATACAATACACTTATATGTCATGAACAAGTCCTGAAGGTTTCAGGTCTGTATCTTGTGGGGTTTGGCCACAATTTCGAAAAGCCCTCAAAATTTCCTTCATTTTGAGCCAAAAATCATCAAAATCGGTCCACAAACGAGAAAATCATAACTAAAAAAGTTTACAACCTATCCACTAGGTTTCTTCAAATCGGCGTTCTATAGACGTTATCTGACAACCGTGTAATTGACTGTTTTGCCATAGCGCCCTCTCCTGAGGAGCAATTTGTAAACAAAGTTGACTCCGACTGTGCACTTCTACTCGGTTTTGGGTCAATGCACATTTAGTGTGGGCTCATTGACTGCAACGTTACGGCCTCGTTCATGAAAATGATACTGAAAACGAACAAAATAAGGACAACTTGCTACTAAATTAGAAGTTATAATGTTTTGGAGATATATTCTACCTATTTCACAGGTCAGTTTTGGTTGGGGGGAAATTCATAACCAAAATGGGCCAACGTTGAAATGGCCTAAATAGGCTAATGCATTAGTGTGCATTTGTGTAGGTTAGGCTCATAGGCCATTTTTGTATCATGAATAACTCAGTCAATTCTCAACGGATTTCTTTCTGTGGTACCATTGGAAAGAGAATGTTCAGGAGAACATAATATAATGTTTTCAAGTGTTTTTATTTTTTGGGTTGTTTATGTAAACAAATGTAAACAAAAAATAACAACAAAATGGCGGCCTCATTTGCATATTTTAGGTCACTAATTAGTATTTTTTTTTTATATTTCTGGAATCACAATATTCTTATCTTTCGATCGAAATGAACTTCCTCATAGACAAATTGTCCCTAATTCTTACAAATAGGCATATAAGACAAGTGCCCATAATGCTTAATAGTGAAAAGCTGAAATGCTGAAAAGGTTAACACATAGTAGAATATTGATATGGGTTTCTATTTGCCAATATGGCTAAAATCAAATCGCCTTTACTCAATGATCACTTTTATTGATTGGATTTGCATATGAGCCACAATATCCGGGAACTTAAGTACACTAGCGAGGTTGGTACATTTATATCACCAGCCTCCCGGGCCCGGGTTGTATCCACTGACCTTCTCTCGTCAGGCATGGTTTGATATACATATATACCCATAGGGGTTACATCACAAAATAGATTGATATGGGTTTCAATTTGCCAGTATGGCAAAAGTCAAACCGCCCTCAGTTCATGACCATTTTTAATGATTGCGTTTGCATGGGATCCAAAATATGGGGGAACTGAGAATGTGGTTCATCGCTTTAGAATATGTATATGCACATATAATATGTGTGGAACCCATTCGACCGCGCGTCTGTGTGACTGGTAGGAATAGACGTGCGTCAGACGTAGGGTGAACCTTTGCCTTGCCAAGTTTTATTCGGGTCTACAATAACAAAGAGAGTAACCAGAGAGTAAACTCACCTGACATGCACACTTGATATGCCAAGAAGAAGAATCTCGAGGTGGATTAGGGAAATAACCGAGTGAACAAACACGCCAAACGTAGCATGTTGGCACATTATGACCTATATGTATTAGCTCATAAATCATTAAAACTCACTGCTTTAAGACATGCTATTGTCCAAGGCGGAGGATATTAATGAGATCAGACGAGACCCATCCTGTCTCCCGCTTGTTGTTTTCTCGGACCATGCAAATTTAACTGTTACTGTCCGTAAATTGTGGATCAAGGGGTGGTGGCAGTGATAGGTTGGGAGTAAAGGGGCGACTGCCATCCCCGCCACACCCCATACCTGCAATCCCTTTCCCTCCATGCGATGCGGGCAAGTGACCCGCATTCAGATCTCAAGACCGGATGAACTGACACTCGCAAAACGATAAAAAGGGAATACAAACTAGAATACATACTAGTTGCAAACGGATTCGATGGGCTCTGTGTCATATCCGCCACTTCTTGGTTACCTGCTTGTCCAACATTTGCTGTTTAAAAAAAAATCCTGCTGAATGAGGAACAACCTTTACTGCAGTATAAAGCGTAGTTGGTGGATGACATTAGACAAGTAATGGATTCATAGTCTTTCCTATGTATCTCTGACTGTAGTTCGGGAAAACACAAAGGTCTCCTTATATGGAGAAGAAATCATAGCACTGATATAAGTTGTTCTCACTTCGTCATGACTCAACAAAACCTATATATTCTATCAGCTTAATCATAAACTAATTATAAACAAACGAGGCCTAAGTGACACGCCAAAGCAAATGCAAACATATACGAGCCAAGAATATTGATAAAGGATTGTTGGTATCAAAGTCTAAGTACGTGCTTCTTAGTTGGTTTACTATCAATATAAACCTGATTAGCCAATGATTAAGGGGTTCGTCGTATATAATTGACCACTAATGCACATATACCCGATGTGTTCTCAAAGGGTACTTCGCATATATTGTACTACAATTGAAGCTTACAAAAGGATAATTTGAAGGGGAATTGTTTCAACGATGGAACTGTTGTGCATAGTTTCTGTGATCGTGTTACTCGATGTGTCTGTTAATGCTAGAGATCTGAAAGATATACCACCTTGCGATCAGTAAGTCTGTCTATCTGTATATTTTACTTAAACTTTCAGTTGACGTTTTATCTCCCAAAAGGTTAAAAATCAACAAGAAACATTCGAAATTCGCATGATATTATGCAAGGTCACAATATTTACCTAGTTTGCTAATATTTCTTTAAAAGTGCCATTCGTGGTTTGGAGAACAAAATAAAACATGAACTGTGGTCGAAAAAAGACAAGAACGAACACTGTGGCCACTAAGAAGCTTCAACTTAGGACCACTAACAAATCTTAATTCATATTATTAATTGAGTAATTAGTGTACAAACTGCCTATATTGGATTATAAGAATTACCGTTAATTTAATCACCAGCGTAAGCGTATAATCAAACAGTGTTTGCGTTTTATCCAAGGCCGTACACAGTCGGTGGGGAAAGGGGGGGGGCAAGGATTTTCCAAATGTATTTTTTCCAACTTCGAAACTATACCATGAAAACACAGTAAAAACAGAAGCAA
>JAODFY010256524.1:0-15457 GCA_027580055.1 Paracaudina chilensis | reverse complement strand
TACAAGGTTTTCGCTTTTTTACCTCTGTTGACCTCAAACAACCTTGAAAGGGCACCAAAAACAATAGGCTTCTTGTATTCAATGTGGGAAAGCTACATGCCAAGTAAGACATAAATTGTGAATGTTGGCGTTCTTGAGATAACACGATTACAATAGCCGTCACATCCGCACACATACACACATACGCTGCGTGTCTGCATAGATTCCTTTGGCAAGGAATAAAAAATGATGTTTATATGTTAGATGATATCTTGGCTGATTAACACCCTTGCTTTGAATTGAAGATCAACCAACACAAAAATATTGTAATTGGATAAGTTATTAAAACATGATTTGAAGAGTGGCCATTTTGTACTGTCAGAATGTCAAATCCCTCCAGACAGCTGTTTGCATCAGCTGGTAGGTAGGACATTCATCAGTCCATATAGCTTACAAGTACATTGCTCACATTTATTGGGATAATGCGTTGTCTATGTGACTGATATTGTGGCCCAGCTGATTGCAACCAGCTATTTAGAGATATTGTACAAAATGGCCTCTCTTCAAATCAAGCTTTAGTAAGCATTTAATTTTAATATTTTTCTGTCGGCTTGTCAATCGATATAAAACCATCATCAATATTTTTTCGAGTCTGGATTTAATGATCCAAACCAACACTACTGAAAAGTACATCACAAGTATCAATTCGTTTAAGCCCTCATGAATGGTAAATAAAATTGTCGGGATAATCTGCAACTTACATAGGCATATATTTCTCCACAGAAGTATTAAAGGGAATTCTGCAACTTACATAGATGTATATTTTCTTGGAAGTATTAAGGGAATTCTGAAACTTTAATACATATAGATATATTCTTCCAAGTAAGTATAAAAGGAAATCTGCAACTTACAAGGACATATTTCTCCAGGCAAATACAGGTGTTCATATACTTCTACTCCCACATTATGGCTACAATTGAAGGTGAGGTCTAGCTCTCTCTGGATGGACAGCAAGCATTGTAATGATGCATCTTCACATTCTCCAGACACAGTGGTCAAAGTGAGATGACTGGAAACATTGACTTCTACAAAAAATGGATCCTGGAATCTCATCAAAGTCACTTCCAGTGAAAATGGGTTAAACAAGGCAGGAGATGGCAATGGTTTAGTTTCAGAGACCCTCTCGTCCGACACAAAAAACAGGACAGGCTCTCCCCTGATGAGCACTTGGAACAAGGATGAATTTGTAGTATCAAGCATGGATGTCATGAGAGTCACCTAGAGTACAAAAAATAATAACAAACGCTATTGTACAGTATAATTAACGACTTAGCTAAAGAGACTTAGGAAAGAGAATATCCAAATAACAACTGTTGTACAATACATTTTTCAACCTGGAAACCAAAAGGCTCAGTGGTGACTGTGGTTCTGATGCCTTTGATGAGATTTTAATAACCTCTGTCAGAAATTTCATTGTAATATGAAAAATTACTTATTGACAGACACTACTGTACCAAGAATGAAGCTGATCAGACATACAGTTGCTCTCATGAATATTAATTAAATTTCATTGTCATGGGACAATGCACCACTCATCATTTAAACATCACCATACCACGTATGTCGGAAGATGACCATACATACTTGCAAAAATATTGACATTTTAAGAACTTTATTTTAAGCCCCACCCACTCATTAATATTCATGACATGGATATCAAAAACAATAGAGTACATCTACTCATCACGGAGCACCTACCATTGCAATATGACAATAATTCAATATATTGTTTCATAAGATTTCATGTTTTGGGCCAATTTAGCATTAAATCCCACCCACCATTCATGAATATGAATTAATGGATGAAATATAACTGTCATGTGTCAATGTACCACTCATCAACTAACATCACCATACCAAGTATGGAGCAGATCAGACCTGCTGTTAGGAAGATATTTACATTTTAAGAATTTTACTTTAAGCCCCGCCCAATCATTAATATTCATACCAAGTATTAAGCAGATCAGACATACCATTGTGAAGATATTTACATTTTAATTTTTTTATTTTAAGCCCCCACCCACTCATTAACATTCATGTCATGGACAACAAACACACATCTACTAATCATGGAGCATCTACCAGTTGAATATGACAGTAATATTATTAATATTGTTTCTAAGATTTTGTGTTTACAAGTTACTTTGAGCAATTTAGCATTAAGTTAAATTTTAAATAAAAAAATTAAAAAATAATTGTCATAGGACAATGCACCACTCATCATCTAAACATCACCATATACCAAGTATGAAGATGATCCTACAAGAATTTTGAGCCCTGCCCACTCATTAATATTCATGTCATGGACAACAAGAACAATAAGGTTAGGACACCATGTTTAGGAACAAGCCATCACATCACACACCCACACTGACCCACACATGTAGGCACCTGCCAACTTGATCACATAGGTTCAGCCTTCAGCATCGTTACCAAAAATAGTAGATACTTTGGCATACTGTTTTAAATTTATATGAAAAACGCATGAAAAAATATTAAAGAATAACAAAGACAAAGACTTTTCCACACCAAGTGAGCTGATAACATAATGCACAAATGTGGCCAGAAGCTTAATAAAAATGAAAAGTGATTTCAAAAATCAATCTCCATAACCAAAAATGCTCAATATTGTAATGGGATACTCAGTATTGAGTGCAGTTTTCTCCCCTCTTAAATTAGCAGAAAATTTAGTTTTTCATTTAAAGCCTAAAGGTAAATGAATGTCACTCAAGTATACTGGATAGCTCATTTGTTGTTAATGAGTGAGTGCCAAACACAACTATGTTGTAAACAGAGGGAAATTTGGGTCAACAAGTCTTTACTATACTTTTAGCCAAAAAATATTAAAAGAAATTCTGCGAACATAAGGTAGTGACATCACCACTGAAGGGACTTAAATGAATAACAAGAAAACCAAGAGGTTTTGTGATTCACTTGCTGCCTCAAATTTAAAATTCTGATGATAAAATTACAAGCCTGGTTACAAGGTTTTCAGCAAATAACCCGTTGACCTCAAATGACCTTTAACCTTTTCAAAATCAATAGGAATCATCTACTCCATATGGGTGAACCTGGTTACAAGGTTTTCATTGTTTGACCTGTATTGACCTCATATGACCTTTGACCTCTTTCAAAATCAATAGGGATCATCTACTCAATATGGGTAACATATGTACCAGGTTACATATTAATCCATCTTGAGACTGTTGAGATAACATCATTAAAATCTTGCATCACCCACACATACACACAGGTGTACATTACATTCAATTTTGCTGAACTTTTTTCACCCCTGCCAAATCTATAGTACCCAATACCACAGTTTTGTTATACCCTACTTGTTGTCTAGTCTCTCTGCAAGCTTTGAGGAAATAAAAACTGTAATTTTTTGCTAACCACAATAAATGAAGGTCTGACATTGAGAGTGTCCTAAACAGATTAATTATAAATCCCCAGTTGAAAAGGTAAAGAGTTTTGTTTTTGAGTAGAAGAAGAGTCTCTCCGAGTTCCTAATCGGTATTGTTCTCTCCAGGTACCACTTAAGTGCCCGTACCGGGCAGCATTTCTTGTTCTCTGTGATAATGGAAATCGAGTCTAACGACAGTAGGAATATCTCCCCTGGGGTGAAAGAGGCTGTCTGGGCCTTTCTTCTGGAGGCCTCTTCCTGAAGGTGGGACTGAAGGTGGCCCCAAAGATGTCTTGGCCCAGCAGGGGTAGGGCCACGAAACATCTTTTGCTGTCTTGAGAGGGCCAGTTGACAGAGGTCAAGACCATCTCCTGTCTCTCCTTAGTGGTCCTAACCAAGTTTCTGGCGAACTGGTTGAACACTAGCCTGGAGTTGGGACCGAGTAACGGCATCAAGCCTCCCGTATCCTTCCGAGAAATAGTTCCCATTTCAGCTTGCTGGATGGACCGGGCTATTACCTCCAAGAAAAGCATCAGGGATGAGGCATACTTCATGCCTACTTTTGAGGCTCGGTCTATATTGAATAGGGCCAGGTTCGAATCG
This sequence comes from Paracaudina chilensis, assembly GCA_027580055.1. NCBI lineage: Eukaryota > Metazoa > Echinodermata > Holothuroidea > Molpadida > Caudinidae > Paracaudina > Paracaudina chilensis. The sequence goes on along the minus strand of JAODFY010256524.1, from coordinate 11,409 downwards.
TCCAGACCTACTTGTTAGTGAAGCAGCCCCTGGCGTTGAGAACTCTGGACTCCTTGAGTTTATCCGCTGCCACCTCGGGGATGACTGGAGTCGAGAAGAGCTCCTTCCAGTCCTCTCCGTCAACTCTTAGTTCTCTGCGGCTTTGCTTAAAAGGCTGTCCATTTCTTAGCTTCAGCTAGGGTCTTCAAGCTTTCAAGGCATTCTACGTCTACCGGGATCGAGACCGGTATGGGATCCCTGCTCTCGTTCAAGGCGAGTCTGGACCTCTTGGTTTGGGTCTGTGGTGGAGCCGGGGAAGGTTCGAAACCGAGCTGTCGACGAACTACCTCGGTCACCCTCGTGAATGCTTCCTTAGGAATCTCTGTGCCTGTAAGCAGAGCGTCCTCCTCGTCCAAGGCCGAAGACAACTGCGTTTTGCGGGCTGTAGCGTATGTCTCATCTCCTCGGCTATCATAGCTCTCATCTGAGACCTCCACCATTCAAAATTTGGTGGTAAATCTCGGTCCCGTTTTCTATTTCTCTGAGTAACACGGTCCGGGTAATCCGACTCCAAGGTTGGTGAAGACAAATCTGAGGGGAGCCTTCTTGAGGGCTACCCTGGGACGGAAAGCATGATAATGTCTAAGGCCAAAAATGGCAGGAAAACTCCCGCCAAAAATGGCGCCAAAGAATTTTAAAGCCGCAAGGACCTGTTCAATCTAATATTCTCGCAAAAATAATGTAATACCATGTAATATATCGTAAAATAGATATACCTAGAGTTATACTTCAACCAGACATCGGGTTAACTATGTAATAGCATGTAAACATTGCAATAAACATTGTTGTACATCAAGTACTAACATCGTAATACTACAAAAATATTGCAAAACATCGTTACATATCAGTTACTAACAATGTAAAACATTGTTATCCGGCGTTATACATCAAATGCTAACAACTTAATACATCGTAATCCTTTCCAAAATAGGTTGAAGAAGTAAAACCAAAGTTGAAAATAAATATAGTAAATATTAAGATTGATATACCAGAAAATAAACAACTTTCTTGAAGTGATGGCAATTAAGGAATGGAGACATGGGGACATACACGATCGGGATAACCACTGCTACATACTAAAAATTATGCCAGAATGCTATATCACGATTATTTAGGATATGCTAAGTAAAGGGAAGTAGGTACATGAAGTTGACCTTTTTGGAGTGCAGTGGCTATTTAAAAGTTTACTATTACTGTTTACTACAAAATATGGTATTTTATTAGACTTGATAATGGTGTTAATGTGTGCACCCTAAATGAACACAAGAGCTGGTTAACATTTAAAAATATTCTGTAACTCTAAAATGAAAAACATGACTTTAAAATTTGTTATCACCTGGTATCCAATATGTTTATTCTTAAATAACCTTATATAGGCTTATCGATGCCATTTTGAAAACTATCATTTTAACAGTGACATTTTTGGCTTTAATATACAAACAGTTAAAAAATCACAATTTGAGGAACTACTAGAAAAATATGAAATACAAACTGGATTTTTTTACAATGCCTTAAAATAAGTACATGTATATTGGTCAACTTTTTTATTAAGTAATTTTTCGAATATTGTCACATTTTTTCACCTAAAACAGACACCCCCAAGCTACAAAAATATATTTTTGCACTTGTTACAAGTACTGTGCAAGGCCATGCAGGTCCTATCCATATCAATCTATTTGCTTTACCAATACAGGTGGCCTGTACCACAATTCAATCTACCTTGCTCCCTTTATCTTCACCATGTACAATAAAATCCATCCAATCACCATTTATATTAAGATACTGTTTTGTATACTGTAGAAAAATGATCACTTGATGGGCAGACCCATTTTGATTCTTCCTGATATTTGAAATTAATTAACCATGACAGTCTTGCAACCAAAACAATGTCATATTAAAACTATTATATTTTATTATTAGACATAATATATTCATATATTCATATCAACCTCAATTTGCAATGACAGATGCTATCAGCTGTTTACCTCTGTGATATATTCCGCTGAATATAAACTGGCAGTTTCATTGAAAGTCCAGGTATTGTTTTGATAGTAGCTGCTTCGTATGGTGCGAGTCCTCAATGTGCACTCCTCCAAAACCTGATCAGCCAAACGTTTCTTTTCCATGCAAGCTTCACTGTCTGAAACAGAGGGAATCAATGTAATGACAACAAGTACCTGCTTACCCAGTTACCCTCCATTCATACAGCCTTACACAACTATTTTAACTGAAAGGAAACTGATAAAGGTTCCTGATTACAAAGATGATGAATACAGTAATTAGTATCTATGGTATTTTTTATGTTAACATGGGCATATATCAAAAAATATATTGTGCCTTAGTATTATAATTCTAACTAGTACTATAACTTGTCTTGACATGTTTCATGTATGTTTGCATTATCATGTTAACACGGTTTGCACTGTTTTGTACACTGTAGATGACCATACAGTAGCATAACACACATCACACATGTTATTATTAGCTTAAAATGTAAAGTTAGTGTTTACAATGTTTTCACAGAGATGACCTCCACCAAAAACAATAACCCCTACCTACATCACAGCCTTATTGATTTAGTGTGTTTACAAGGTTTTCACTATTTTGCATACATGTTGACCTCAAATGACCTTTGACCCTTTTCACTGTTTTGTACACAATAGGGTGATTCCACATCTGTGTGGTAATGGGATAACCATTTGTTTGATATTATCCCTTGTGTTGGTATCAGTGTCATATCAAAGTTAGGCTCTAAATGTTACTGTCAAACAAAAGATATCATAATTTCATACTTATAGCGTTAGTGTGGTGGGAGCATGAATTTCAGTAACAATCACTTGTCTGTGTAATATAGTAAATTGGTCACATCAGGTGGTTCAAAAGTTAGCCAAAAGTAGCATGTTAATGTACATGAGGCAAAGAGTCCCTCCTTGAAAACTGGTCCTCCCATTTTTGACATTGGGGATTATAGTGTATGGAGATGCCCAGGGGGTTAACTGAAATTAGCAACAGTGTAAGTTCCTACAGTTGTCCTGTGCAAACAAAATTTATAACCTATTAAACCAGTGTGCAAGGATGAAAGTAGTACCGGTAAAGTGTAGCTTGTCAATAGATTTGCAAGTGATAATCATTTGTGGTGGCGCACCACAAGTCCTGTGAGCCTCTCGGTGTGCAACAACAGTCGCATGATAGGCCCTGACCACGGTTGCTATTAAAGTCCACCACCCTATTGCCTACTGCCTCTTAATGTCTGCTGATCGTTCTCTCATGAGAACTTGCAGACAGTTGATCAAGGTGTCTCTTTTGCTCTGAATTTGGTCTGAGGAGCATTGTTGTTCTAACTTGAGGTGAAACGACAAGCTTGTCCCTAGCTTTAACTGGTGAATTCACTGTCATATTGTGGCTTAGTAGCCTTTTGTATTCAGGTGAAAGTGGACCTGTTGTCAAACGCTCTGCTTTCTGTTTACAGCTGGGAGAAGTTCATTTTTTAAATGTGGTGCCCTTCTTCCCATCCGTACTTCCCCTTCTTCTTCCCATCTTATTAGAAAATACACTACTGATGGTCTACCCATGGCCAAAAGTGTAGATATATATATATATAATTTTAAATGAATAATTAGCCAATCAATTGTTATACTAAAGTGTGGCCTGTGAAAACTATTCTAAAAACTATGTAACAAATTAAATAAAGTCACCACTGACAATTATATAAATGGAGGCTAACTAGTAGACAACTGCAAACTTAGAATTCTTAAGCTAAACCCCTTAAACTTAAACACAGACCTGTAGTTGTGGCAGCTTATGTTTAAAAGTACTATCTAACTCAATGCAATAGCATTATTGTTCTTATTTCTACTACTTGTACAGGTCATGTGGGTGTGATGTAGATGTACTTCCATTAATAAAGGACATAAACCAAACCACTGAATGGATGGATATGATTGCTGAGGACAATAGCCTCCAAATGCAGGCCTATATTGGTTTATTGGACATGTGCAACTTATTCATCAATTGTCTAGTGGTGGGCTTAAACTTCTGATTGGTGACACCCATCATTGTTTTGAAGTTGTGTACCTGTGGAATGGATCTTTGTAGATCCTGTGACATTGTACTGGTAAAAATGTCGAGGCAACCCCCCTCACTTTTTTCCATATGGACATGCTATCTGCAGATCTATAGCTCTATGAAGATTGTACAATGTAATGCTATATATATGAGTGTCTAAACAGTAATTTACATGGTGTGGGTGCATAATGCGGGTGCAGTAAATGAAAATCAGGGTTATATTTTGGGTAGAGAGTGACACCCCAGGTAGGCCTATATTACCTAAATATATGCACCCTGAAAACTTTTACAATATTTTTTGGTGTGTGAAGACTAGCCAACCTATTAAACCGTCATTCAAACCCACCGCTCTCCTTCTGTGCATTGAAAGTATTGATCACTTTAATAGCAAAGAGCCCAGGTATTTTCCCTACAAATATAAACACTCTGAACACTATGCAAAGGGCAGATATCCAATCAGTATGGCCTCGGAAAGCAAACCATATTTGAGTCATACATGTCATATATATACATGAAAACAAGTTACTAATTATCAATGGGATTTGTATTGTCGAATCAGTTAAATACTATGTTTCAGTCTTTTATTTTCATCGTAATCATTTTAAGACAAAATATGTACTTTAAAAGTATCCATATGTAAACATTTGTTTTTTTTTTAACTGTCAATTACAAATGTTGTAATTGTTTATGTAAAAAATACATTGGGGTAACTCCAACAAAGCATTTAGGCGTTAACATTGTAACGTTATCTATATGCACATGTAAACATCGCTAGTTATTAAAATCCTGTTCAATATTCTCTAAAAAGTTATTAAAATCCATCGCACATTAAATTTCACAAAAAATTTTTTTTAGAAAATAATCTTTCCGATTGTGACATTTTTTATCAGTTTTTTCAAGCAATGTTATTAATATAAGCATACAAACATTTTATATTGCTCCACCTAAAATTTGTAACATGACATTGCGTAAGCCTAAGCTATATTGGTACATATACCTTGTGTGTGGTTATAATATAGGCTGCACACGTGTTTGAATCATTGCAACGTTAGTTGTAAAAGACAACCTCGATGAAAATATGTTTTATTTGTTAGACTACATGTGTCAGACTACACAAGATTATAAAGTTTTATACTGTTTCTATTAAACAAATATCATTTTTGGATTGGAAAGGAAGAACTAAATTTTTTGTTACATGGGTGCATGAAGGGAGGGAGGGGTGGAGGGAATAGGGGTTGAGATTGGAAATGTTTGTATGATTCCTGTGCTTGTTTGCGAACATCATGCACAAACGACTGTATGTTATATACTGTGGGCATTTGCCAAACTCCATTGAAATTATGCAGTTATTATTTTTATTTATTGCGTGAAACGTTGGTAACTTTGGGCTGGCAGAGTGATTGGGAGCTACTATGAATGGGATGTGATGGGCTACGATTTATGGTCAAAGAAATTAAAATAATTTAAAGAAAATATAATTAAACACGCGAGAAATGAAACATTTTATAGTGCTCCACCTTAATGCTCCACCTAAAGTTATTTTCATTAATTTCTCAATTTTTACTAATACTGTATCAACATATAGTCAGTTTAAGGAATGGCTATATATAGTACGGACATAAATAAATTCTGTGGTATCTATAAATATCAACATATCGCCCAAGCCTAGTAAGGAATCTGTGAGATTTTGATGCTTCAACTGTGAATGTGTATTCTGTAATACCAATCTGGTGTTCCACAGGACAAACACTTGTTTTGGGATGCTTTGATTGCCCAACATTCAGTCTGGTAGTCTCTGGCCACGGCTAACGCTAAATTCAAATGATGCTCCAACATATGCTGAACTAAACCAGAAAACCAAAAGGCTTAGTGGTTCCGATGACAATGAAGAGATTTTATTAACCTTAGTTATAAGTATTGACATTTAAAAAAGAAATTATAATCCCAGCCCACTGAATAATCCTGTCATGGACAACAAAAACAATGAGGCACATCTACTAATCATGGAGCAACAAACAGTTGAATATGACAAATATTCAATATTTATAACTCTCCTTCTCGAGATATTGTGTTTAAATGTTATTTTGACCGATTTAGCATTAAGCCCACCCACTCATGAATATTAATTAAATAAAATGTCTTGGGAAAATGTACCACTCATCAACTTACATCACCATACCAAGTATGAAGCAGATGGACATACCTTTGCAAAGATATTGACATTTTCAGAATTTCATTTTAAGCCATATGCCCCTTCAGTAATGTTCACGGCATGACCAACAAAAGAATAGGGATATTGTACGTACTTATTATGGCCAACATTTTGAGATATCGTGTTAACAAGCTATTTTGAAAGATTTAACATAAACATAACAATTGTTTTGTACTACTCAACAATGTTGTCACCAATGTGGGAAACGTTTGGTTCTGGCTCTAATTGCTCGATCTGATTCTGCCACGATGAGCCCATAGGCCCATGTAGGCGAACACTGAAATCCCCGTTAGGATGGACCATGCTGTTGAGAGGCCAAATGGTAGTGCTGAGAATTGGTGTTCGACGCTCACAGTGTTCACAGTGAATGGAGATATGGAGGTAAGCAACTTTTAAATCAACCCGACGACACCCGGAAAAGGTCTGGGACCACTTTTGCACAAAATGTGTGAATCTCTTCTTGACCTCTTCTTGACCTCCCTTCTTGATCTCTCTTCTGTCTTTGGATGCTCTTACAAACAGCATAAGGGAGGAGGCATATAAATAAGCATGAAGTTCTGTTTATGCCTAGCAGGTTCTTGTCTTGTCTATTTCCACTTTCTAACCGATGCTATAAAACTGGTTTATCGAGGCACTCAACCTCGACAGGGGACTCTGCCTAGTAGAGTTTGTCCAGCTCATTGAGGAGTCTCAAGAACTTTCGACCTTCTCCTGGTTTGGTCGGGGCTCGAATCTCAAGAGTCTCTGTACCACATTGTTGAAAGTTTCCCGTTTTATCTCCATTCCATGCAGGAATTCCTCATCCTCCTGGTCCTCGAGGTTTGTGGGGCTTCTCTGTCTGACCGTGGGTTCTGACTGCTCACAATAGTGGCTGGCTGTCACAAGGAGTGCGAGTGCGGGTGTTGAGTAACCTCCTGGTGTTTGCGCTGGGAGGGGTTAGGGCCCAGAAGCTTGTGTTGGTCCCGGCTATTCAGGGATTGCTCGGTTCATCCAGGGACAAGGGTACGGATGAAGATGCTTTTTACGTTTTGATCCATGTTTCAACTTTATAGTCTAAAATCTGTATATATGGCTACTGCCTTAGGTATCTGACTGAGCTGCCGGACTCTTGGCGACCTCGGTGGTCCCGAGGTGAGACGGACCAGTTTGTTCCCATCATATCTTGTGGCAATGGTCGGCTTGTATGAGCCCCTCCAATTCCATGCCCATAGTCTCCTGGGTTGAAGCAGTGGACACTTCAGGTCCCCGGCCCCTTTCATCGTCTCGCCTTAATCTTACTCCACAGTCGAATTGTACTGAGCCCTGTCACCCCGTGTCATAGAGACTGCGTCGGCTATGCCGGCCAGTATCTCACGTGTGGTACTCTGTGCCCCACCGGCCTCAATAATATTACCGTACTCGGTTCTTTCCGTGAACTGGCTGCTCGGCCTGTTGGCTACTGGTGTCACCGGTACAGGCCCTTAATTATTGTTTGACGGACTCCTGGGTGTACAAAATTTCTCGAGCATTGATACTTGGTACAAGTTAACAGCCATTAACACGTTAACAGCCACTGTTGGTTATAATATAGCGGTTCAGCCACCATACTGTAGATGTTTTGGTCTGGTTACTATGTGTGTGCACAACCCTGTCTACCACTTATATTAACCAGAAAACCCAGGTTTTGTTATTCCTTCCTTCCTCATTGTTGAATTTCTTTTTTATTTGTGTAAAGGTGATATACTATAGGTTCCTCATACTAACTATAGGAAATATACATACTGTACGAAAGAGAATGAGACAAACAAGGCTGCTGTGTTTGTATTCTAGTATCTTGAACTTCTACAGTGTACTCAACATGGACTTACATCTACTCAATATATGGCTGACTTACATAACTATGAGTTTCATCCAAGTTTCCCTTAGTGAGTTAGCCTAAACAGAATGTTTCAACAATTCACCTTAGTTGACCTCAAGGGACGTTTGAACTCTTAAAAAATCTACGAGTTACTACGAGTTACATCCAAGTTTCTCTTATTGAGTTTGCCGATTACAAGGTTTTCAACACTTAACCCATATTGACCTCAAATCAACTTTGACCGCCTAAAAAATCAATAGGGTTCATCTACTCAATATGGCTGACTAACATACTAACAATGCGTTTATTCCAAGTTTCACCTATTGAGCTAGCCCGATTACAAGGTTTTCAGTTTTTCACCCATATGGACCTCAAATGACCTTTGACCTCTTATAAAATAAATAGGGTTCATCTACTCATTATGACTAACCTATGTAACAAGTTTGACCTTCATCCACCTTTCACCTTTCCCCAATTACGAGCTAGGCATCACACACACACATCTTTTGTATTTTACATTTGTCAAAGGGTATATTTCCATTTAATGACTGCAATATATAATGTTAGCACATTACATGAAAGGTGCCAACAGACTTTGAACGGCAAGCTACGACCTTTAACGCAATATCACGCAATGTCAACATAGATATTGAAACAAGTCGCTCTATCAATATAAATGATCTCGCCATGTCAACATAATGTTGAAAGAAGTTGCCAGGTCGAGATAAATTATCTCACCATGACGACATAATGTTGAAAGTAGTTGACGTATCAAACAATTAATTAATTCACCATGACCACATGATACTGTAGTCGACTTATTGAGATGAGTTGCCTTGACAACACAAAATGGTAAAATAATTTATATCTATATGTTGACTTCATTCAGTAGGATGTCGAGATGGCGAGATAATTTATCTTGTCATCTCGACATCTCGTTTGGTACTTTGAGAGCTCTACAGTTAAGTGACTTACTTGTTTGTTTAAAGGTTTAAAGAGATGATCCCTCCAGGTGACCAGAGCAAGCTGAAGCAAAAGAAAGCAAATGATCGCATATAATTACTAAATTTCAATGGATAAAAGATGAATGAAGGTGGAGATTCCAACAGGCACAGGCACAATGACTGAATACATGGTACATGGGCTCTTAAATTGAGGTGATCCAGTCAGGCCCACATAAAAATAAGGGTTAAAATAGATGATGTGACTTCAACATAGACCTTATTAAATACATTAAAGCTACCTGTAGATTGCTACAGTACTGCCAAAAAGTAAATGGACAATCGTGGGGACAGTCACTGCGTAGCATGAGGTAAATTCAATGGGTCACAAATCATGACATTGCAGTGTAAGCCGCTTAGTGCAACGTGTGCACTGCATCACAAAAGGTTTATAAAGCACTGCACCCACACTATATGAAGACAAGTCAAGCAGGCTATGGTTCATAGTATGGTAGCGCATGTTACAAAACAATGAACCAGCCATGAGGGAATCATGTAACTTTGTATAACAAGGCCAGCGTGTATTTCCAACAATCATGGGGTGCAATCTTTTATTACGGCCCTACCACAATTCTGTTGCTTGTCAATTTCTCAAGATAAATAATGTTGCTGGCCATATATATTATACAAAACCCTGATTCAGAACTATTAGTTTCTTTTACAAAGTTGTACAAAAATTCCCAGGGAAGAAATGAAAGGAAATGGAATCAATTATGTTGCCTGATCAAATAATGACAGATTAATTGGAATGATTAAAGAAAGCTTCATTTGGTTAAAGATTAATTGCATATTTTGGGGAGCAAACTGATATTTGTTTTCTGACTGGATTGGAATATTCAGAACGACCTTCGTTCTAATGTTTGTATAATGACAAATCTTAGCAATGGCTGATAGCATACACCTTATATTATATCAAGTTACCAGCTGGCATTTTAACATCTGATTGGTAACAGACATGTACATTAGATATAACTGCATCAAACATGATTTTATCAATTGTCAAATCTTAGCAATGGCTGATAGCATACACCTTATTATTTGAAGTTACCAGCTGGCATTTTAACATCTGATTGGTAACAGACATGAACATTAGATATCACTGCATCAAACATGATTTTATCAACTGTCAAATCTTAGCAATGGCTGATAGCATACACTTTATTATATGAAGTTACCAGCTGGCATTTTAACATCTGATTGGTAACAGACATGTACATTAGATATAACTGCATCAAACATAATTTTATCAACTGTCAAATCTTAGCAATGGCTGATAGCAAACACTTTATTATATGAAGTTACCAGCTGGCATTTTAACATCTGATTGGTAACAGACATGAACATTAGATATAACTGCATCAAACATGATTTTATCAACTGACAAATCTTAGAAATGGCTGATAGCATACACCTTATTATATGAAGTAACCAGCTGGCATTTTAACATCTGATTGGTAACAGACATGAACATTTGATATAACTGAATTAAACATGATTTTATCAACAGAGAGATACAAATGAACCATATTAATACGAAATTCTATAACATTTTCTTTTTCAGATTTTGTCTTTTTTCAAGAATAAATATGGGCTGGCTGAATTACTGCACCATGGGGTACTTGATAGCAGTGAGACGATATTAACGAAACAAAAATATTCTTACTTTTTTTACAATTTCTTGATGAGAAACCAAGTATGAAGTTCATCAAATTTGATCTTATAAATGCACCAAATATGAAATCAAGTCGTAGTTTAATATTATGGTGAGCACCCAGGCTTCTCATATATACACACATCATCAGGACCACTCCTTCTGCAAATGGCTAGGAATCAAACATGAGAGGGAACAGCCACTTACAGAATAGATTTCGTAGATGCCTTTCCGCCCCTCATCGCATTCTCTCCTGACCCAGTGGCGGTTGAGGTAAGCGCAGACACCGTCTAGGACCTTACTGGAGAACTGGTAGTCCTCCCACTGTTTGGTGTAATAGTTCAGTACGTCCTCATCCATCAGATCAGAACCGTCCTGAAAAAAACAAAAATGCCAAAACAGATTTCATTTTCAAATCTCAAAATGAAACTGCACAGTTTCTTTTACACAAGCAGGAAGGATGATGCATTCTTACATGAATGATTATAACGCTACATTAAAGACCAAGTGACATGAAAACTTGACTACAGTTATTCTAGTACCTTATATTTAGTACATTGAGGAAATCCAAACTCCAGACCGATTTTCAGTCGATACGTTTATA
>JAODFY010256414.1:0-10448 GCA_027580055.1 Paracaudina chilensis | reverse complement strand
CCAATGTTCTGGTGACAGTACAACACATCTGCCAGCTACCAATGTTCTGGTGACAGTACAACACATCTGCCAGCTACCAATGTTCTGGTGACAGTACAACACATCTGCCAGCTACACAAATCTGCTACTACTGAGTACCTTATTAGCTCACACACCAGTATCATCACAATTTGCATGCAAAACATTTTGAGTACCACAGATGTTATTTGTGATTTTTAATTCCCTGCACAATATATTAAAAACCAGTGTTTTATTTTACTTCTCTATTTTTCAGGCAGCCAGGCATAGATCTAAGAGTAAGAGCATTTTTGCAGATGAGGATGTGTTGTTCGGCAGAAATGAAGATGACCCTTCAGTTGATTTGTTTGGCAGTTCTAGCCCAACGCAGAAATCCAAGGTATGCTCTGTCCCCCACCCCCACCTAATTTATGCATGGACCATATATCCTATTCTGAATAACAATAAGCTAAAGATGCATTCTCTGGTGGAAATTGTGATTGCAATATTATTCCATTAAAAAAAAATAAAGCATTTAGTGGGTTTGGCTTTATCAATATAGTGAGTGTACCTTGAGTCAGTCGGTACATTATGTACAGAATGTACAGTGTTCAAGTAATCAAGCATGTTAGTCACTCATGTACCATCAATATATTATAAAGAATTAAAATCACAACAGGAAATTTGTGACTAATCAGATGACCTATTCTAATAGTTTTCTAGCATATATTGGCTGCCTTTGCAGAAATTATAATTATATATGTTATAAAGACCATAGAACTAATATCACCCAAAGATATTTTTGGCTATTATGACCTAGTCAAAAATAGTTTCCTAGCATATTTGGGCAGAAATTGACTATAATTATTATTAATTGGAAAGTTTTCTGTAAATGAAATACCAATAAGAGGGTGTCCTTGTTTACATATTGTTTCATGAGCTATGCAATAAGGCATTTAAAAAGCATAACATCTTTATATTCCTTGTTTTAAAAATGCAGTTAAAACTGTCACATTCATGAAAAGGGATTGAGGGTAGTGTTGAAGGGATTAAGGGTAGTGTTGTAGGGATTAAAAGTAGTGTTGATGGGATTAATAGTAGTGTTGATGGGATTAAGAATTAGTGTTTCAATCAATTCAATTTTCAAATATGCAGCAGCTGATGTTTTATTTTTTATCAGTCTTCACGAGTCAATTTAAGCATTCTTTGGTTCAAACCAAGAGCAATCTACATGAAATCTGCCACAAAAACACCCAAAGAAAACACTGATCAGAAAACACTGATCAGAAAACACTGATCAGAAAACACTGATCAGAAAACACTGATCAGAAAACACTGATCAGAGAACACTGATCAGAAAACACTGATCAGAAAACACTGATCAGAAAACACTGATCAGAAAATGTTCTGCCCTGATGTGGAATGCATCTTTAGCTCATGGTTGTGGTGTTATAATACTAACAGTGTATGCATCTTTGCATCATCTTTTTTCATCCTGTCCTGAATGTCTCAAACTTATTAACATAAAACAGAAATCATTTGATATGTCTGACATGTCCATTGTGGTTGCTGAATTACAAGTCTGGAGTACACAACGGTGCAATGGAATGAAGATCATATTTACATTGTTGTTGCAACCATCATCCAAAGGTGGCATAATGGGTTAAAATACATTTTGCGATGAAATAAAATTGGCATGCCCCTTTCCAAAACAAAATATTCACAGGCCATACCTGGTAACATCTGCAACTCAAACATGGCCTAGTGGTATATTTAAACTCTTTTAAGATATCATTCTTACAATGAAAATAAATAAATCATTTGCCATCACTATAATAATACTAATGATGATTTGCTGTTACATTTCTTGCAAAATAACAACACCAAGCAAATTGTAAAGAGCATTTTTCAACCCCTAGGCAGTTTTCTTCTCTTGTTGAGCTGAAAGTTGATTTTATTAATTAGTACACTTTGGACAGCAATTTTTACAATGTAATTCACTACTAACATACAAAAGCACATGCCATCTTTATATATATATATATATATGTCCTTAATTGTGTCATCAAGGGTTTCAATCTGTAGTGAACAGCCCTGTTAACTTTCTCTGTGCTTCCATACTAGCCTGAGTCTAGTTCGGCCAATAAGCCTAAAGAAACGTCCTCAAAAGGTCTCTTTAGCGACGAAGATGAAGATGATTTGTTCAGTGAGGGAAGTTCTGCTGCCAAGGAGAAGGATTCGTTCAGCGGGGGTTCATCATCAAAGAAACCGAAGGAGAAACCCTCCACGGTCGAGAAAAAGAAAAAAGAGGAGCCGAAGAAGAAAGGTGGAGGCGGTGGCTTGTTTGGAGAGGAGGAGGATGATGATTTGTTTGGGGAGACATCCGATGATAAGATGGAGAATGGTGCAAAAGATGAGGATGCTCCACCAAAGGTTTGTAAACTCATAATGTTCCTTATATTGAAGCACAGTGTTTGTGGGAAACACTGCTTATTATTGAGACAGCTGCAGGAATCACTTGGTTTACCATGTGTACAGCAGAAACATTTGTGGGAGAAACACTGCATGGGAATAGCTAATCTACTGTGTACTATAATATCTCTCTGTATCATAGTAGCTGAAGAATATGCTCTCAAATCTGCCAATTATCCAGGTCCATTTGGATCATCTCATGGCCACAAATTATATTTTCTTACCAAAATTTGCAAGCCCGATACACCCCCTGATTTCATTCAATTACCCACATGAAATCTCTAATAATCATAAAATTGGGCCTGTCATTGTGTCAGTTTTGTGGATATACATAATACAGTTTCAAGAAGGATGATATTAAGCATTAATAAAGATGTGCTATACAGTATGTTTTTTGTAATCAGCAGTTTATTCTTATGTGGATGATTAGTGGTTTAACCACAATACGATGCTGACAACACAAACTGTGTTAACATCATGGTATTCTATTCTTATTTCCATTTCATAAAAATGTTCTAAGTGGCCGAAAGTAATTTATATTCTAGAATTTTGGGAAATGTATTGATTAATTGAGTGAATTTTACGGATCTGTTGAGTGGATTTATCACGTTTGCCAATCGTAGCACTCATAAGCAGTAATCTTAAGCTTGGGGGGGGGGGGTGGAATTTTATTTCCCTTCCCTCAAGTTCCCTCCCCCAAAATATGTTGGATCAATGTCTTACTTTGCAGGTAGATAAAAGCTAGATGTACCATTTTTGGGGGTATAGATGTCATAAATAAACTAGTTGGTCAGTAATGCAAAACTTAATATTTAATAACGTAACACCCAAGATTCTGACAAGCCTAGTACTTTAGATAATATTTCCATGAATATCTTCTTTCATATCTCATTAAAATGTTAAAATTTCCAAAGAGGCTAAAAAGCTAGATGTACAATTTTTTGGTATTGATGTCATAAATTAACTAGTAATAGTAATTTTAATAACGTAACAACCAAGATGCTCACCAGCTTACTTTAGATCATTAAAATGTTTAATTTACAAAAAAGCTAAAAAAGAATAAATTGTAAATCGAAATGTGCTGAAGTTGATGTCTCTATTGACAAGGCTTTGATAGATTGGGATTGTCCACTGATTACATTTACTCAAATCTGGACAGGAACCCGAGCCAGTGAAACACAAGAAGCTCGCTGGGGCTGTGTCCATGTTTGGTGGCCTCGATCCAACAACCATTATCAAGCAGCGGTCCAGTGTTAGCTTCTCTGATAGCGAACCGACCTCTCCATTATCACCAGGGCCCAAAGATTCTATCCCCAAGAAGAAGGAAGAACCCTCCTCCAAGGTAGGGTAACCATGAACCCTTCTTCAAATTGCTGTGAACACTTTTGGATCTTGTTGTGGCCTATTGTTGTGCTCTGCAGTGTAACCAGCTTCAGAGATGGTTTAGTGATTTACTTTGGAAGAAATGGTTCCTTTATTCCTTGTTTCAGTGCTTATGGTTGCAATTGTACATTTCCAGCCTAACACATCAATGGTGTTGGTTCATACAGGCCTATACCGATATTTTCTGTGGAGTCCATTATTGCCTAACACTTGCATGGTGTATATTTATTATGGATGATAACCCCTGAGGATTTCATCTTGGCTAAACTAAAGCAACAGTTCATGAAGCAAGTGCTGTGTGTTATGTAGCAAGTATTTGCTGACAACTGAATTTGAATGCATGCTACGATGATGAATAAGTTGCTATAATGTTTTGTATCAGCAACAACCTGATCATATGTCAAATACATATATGCTGATGTCAATTCATTTAAACTATATGCTGTGTGTTGTGTTAATGCAAGTATATATCCTGCAAACTGTGAATGCATGCTATATTGATGATTATGTTGCAAACATGTTTTTGTTTGAGCAACAATTTTATTTTTACCTGGGAACATCGCTATTGGATGTATTGTCAGTAAAGGAAAATAGTCGCAAAACACAAGAATTCATCCAATTTAAATGTGAACATTAAATATTTAAATGAATGAAGCAGGATTAACATTGCTGAGTAAAAAAAATTATGTTACAAACAAAAAATGAAGTGAACAAAAAGCCAATTGAAATGATAATGATAAAACAGACTGAAAATACAAGTCTCAAAACTGATGGAGTATTTACTAAAAGTCATAAAGCATGCATAGTTAAAATTGTCTTTTTGAGTCATCAATTGTTTAAAAAGCATGATATTAAGTTATATATTTTATCTGGGTGTTTTGTGATTTTACTATTGTTGTCATACCAGTTTCTATGTGCTAACTATAATTAATTCTTTCTCCAGTCACCCATGCATGCCTCCCTACCACCTGTTACCTCCCCTAAGCCTCTCAAGGTACAGACTAAACAGGACATCAAATCAACCACAGTACCAAAAAAGACATCACCACTCTCACCATCCAGCCCTCATACCTCCAGCAAGATCAGTGCCCTTCAGGTTTGCTATTAATTTTTATGAAGGTGATTGGTGTGATACACAATCATTAAATTCAGTTGAAGGTCATATTATAAAAGTGATTGTTGTCCTACCCAACCATTATGTACATGAAGTTCATATTATAAAAGTGTTTGGTACCATACTCAATCATTATGTAGGTAGCAGAGTGATGAAAAAGTGATTGTTGTCATACCCAACCATTTTGTAGGTGAAGGTCATAATATAAAAGTGATTGTTGTCATACCCAACCATTATGTAGGTGAAGGTCATATTATAAAAGTGATTGGCGGCATACTCAATCATTATTGAGGTGAATGTTGTATTATAAAAGCTATAGGTGTCCCACTCAATATTTTTGCATGTTAAAGTTGTATTATAAAACTGACCGGTGTCATAATCAGTAATTTATGACAGGTGGAGGTTAAAATGATTGGTGCCATTCTCAATCAGTAGGTGTGTGTCATTATATCAGTGATTGGTGTAATCAATCATTGGAATGTTTGGTGTGATTAATCACGGTAAAGCTCATAATAAGAAGTGATTGGTGTCATACTCAATCATGTTGGGGGAGGTCATTTTATAAGAGATTGGTGTGATTAATCAATTAGTCATGACATAAATGTGATTGGTGTCCCGTTCAATCATGTCGTTGAAGGTCTTATGATACAAGTGACCAGTGTCATATTCAGTCATTTATGCATGTTCATATTGTTAAAGTGATTGTTGTCACATGTATTCATGTAGGTGAAGACATATTAATATCAAACATGATTGTTGCCATATACTCAATCACTGTGTGTTGTGCCCCTAGTGTGGGTAAGGCTCTAGATATTGGCATTAACACCTATATACTAATTGCAATTGCATATTTGTATATTATATTTATAAAAAAATATTGTAAGTTTTAGTTTTGGACTGGGGTACAGCTGCAGATGCTCATTGTAATTGATTACCTCATCGTTGCCACACCAATTAACACTATACAGTGTCAGAGAGGTACATTAATGCACACTGATAACTGTGACTATTGCATCATCTGATATACTGGCCAATGGTAATTTCAAGTGCAGGGTTAACCTGTCTTCATTGTTTGGTTTCAAATCATCTGCACTAGTGATTAATCTCGGTGGATTTGTAGTATTTTACTGCTCTCCAACCTTTGCTGAGGATAAATATATATAAATATAGAGTAGAAATATATATACATATATAGAGTAGAACATATATAGAGTAGAAATATATATATATATATATATATACATATATAGAGTAGAAATATATACATATATAGAGTAGAAATATATGTATATATATATATATATATAGCTGAGTAGAAATATATATATATATATAAATGTATATATAAATACATATATAGACTGTTATTGCTAGATGGATATTTTTTTCATCCAACTTTATTGGAATGTATTAGTTAATAATATGGGTAGTAGTATTTAGATATAACTTTTTTGGATGTTTTGTTTTTTGCATGATATTGAATATTCAGTAGCTTTAGGTAGCATGCCTTGACAAACACCACAACCTGTTTATATTAAAGCATGTTATTCCAGTGTGGCATGCAAATATACAAACCTGTACAGTGGCCCTTAAATGTTTCACATTATTTTTTAAAATTCATAATTGAATGATTGTAAGAATGAGTTTTAATTTGAATAGTTGTCAGTCAAATATTTGATCATGTAATTACCTGAGAGGATACATGGAATATTGTGCATTATTTATAACATTAGGGCTCCCCAGCCGCAAATGTTTTGTTTGCAGAATTTGTTATTAGTTGAAAATGAAGGCAATGTGTCATAAATATTGCACCCAATCCTTACCAGAATTAAAAATGGATGGCTGGAGCCTGTGAAAACAGGATTGTGTCAGGAAACATTAAATTTAGGGTTTCAATGGGTCAATCCAACCTTGTCGAAATAGATTTTGTAATGTGAGGTTTGCCTGAATGTTGTGTTATGAAACCATGATTGTAGGTTCTGAACATCATTGTGTACAAGTGACTACACCTGGATACCAGGCAAGCACTCTCAGATTTTAAAGAAAACACAGATTTCTTTTCATAATGTTTTTGGCCTGTGTGATACCTCTGCTGCATTAAAATATTTGTTGGAAACACAAAAGATGTTATTAATATAGGTGGAATGGATCATTTTGCTCAAAAGCTTTGTGCTAAATCACATGTGTATGTCCGTTGTGTTAATATATCTGTTAGTATTTGTTAATGTTTGTGTGCCAGGTGCGTTCATCTATTGAATGTTGTTAAATCTGCTAAGTCATGTGTGTTAACATCTGTGCTAACTCATGTGTGTTTGTCGGGTGTGTTAACATCTGTGCTAACTCAAGTGTATGTCAGATGTGTTAACATCTATGCTAAATAATTTGTGTATATCAGGTGTATAAATATCTGTGCTAAATAATGTGTGTGTATCAGGTGTGTTAATATTGGTGCTAAATCATTTGTGTTTGTCATGTGTGCTAACATCTGTGCTAAATCATGTATGTCAGATGTGTTAACATCTATGCTAAATAATGCCTGTTTATGTATATTTGAATGTCAGGAACGATCAAGTTTAATAGTAAATATTCTGTGCAATGTTCCTGGTACACATGTTCATACAACACATGCATTGCTTGAGAAACACGACTCACACACACTCTACACACAGCCAGTGTAACACTGTATTTTATTTCTGAAGAATGATTGCTTTACATGGATGTCTGTTGTACGGAATAATAGCTACCACACCCATGAGAGGAAATTTAATTGTGTTTGGCAAAGAGTCATATATCAAAATCTTAGTTTAACAGAACAAAATCCTCACAGGCTCAGGTTACCTTTTGTAGGTCACCTTTGAAGGTTACATTTAATAGTATAATAGTAGCAAATTAAAAACATACTGCATTAACATGGCTTGTCTCTATTTTCAGCCGCATCAGTACCGAACACACACCCCTGCCATGAGAGATTATGAAAGTGCCATGCCACCTTATCACCCCGATAAACCTCTCCCCCAAATACCGCCATTCCCTATATATCGGAGGAATGCTAATAAATTGAAAACCCCGTCCAACAGTATCTCATCAAATATCAGTGACAGGACCCGCTCTCCCCCTCTACCTAAACGTGTACCCCGGGGTCACCCTGTGAAACCCCATGGTGCTAGACAGCACCTTGCACCCCCTGAATGGAACTACATGGAGCAGAAGAGAAGCAGCAATGCCACGGTGAGGAATGTAGCACCAAGTGGCATCCCCCAACATATGGACCTCTACGAGAGGTACTTCAGCGACTCCAGTTATCCTCTGGAATCCTTGTCCCAGTCAGACATGGAGTTCTTATCAGACCAAGAGGTCCTGTCTGACCAAGGACGGTGGACCCAGCGGAAACGGCGCAATCGCAGCAGGAACCGGAAACCAGTTCCCACGAGGCGGAATGGCGACGGAAGATTGTTTCATCCCAAGGCCCCTTTAGCAGCAAATGTGTCATCAGATATAGAATTCTGGGAACGGCCTCCCCCTCCTCTACCAAGGCCACGGATCTTCAACAACAATAATACCTCTCATTGTCCGGACCACCATTCTAAAGACCGTCAGCGGAACTGTGTGGAGAAAAGGAAGAAGGCTCACAAGCATGCTCCCTTGAAGGTGTCCTACTCCAGTGACTCGGACAGCAGTACAGAAGTCAAACTTTCCTTCCAGTGCGCTGCTGACCCACTGAGCCCCTACCCTCATAGGAGGATGATTGGCTGTGCAAACCCACCCAAGGGCCTCTCCTTAATACCCCAAGGGGAACAACCCCCAGATGAATTAACCTACACCCCTTCCTCCCCAGGTACCTGTGACAAGACCCCAAAACTCAAACTGCAAATTAGTCCCCCTTTTCATCCTAGACAAGGCTTTTATGATGACACATATTTTAATGATGATGCTAGAGCTAAGTCACCCTTGCAGGGTTGTGACTCCCTCACGCCCCCACCTAGGCCCCCTAAACCACAGTCCCTAAGTCCCACTCCAGATGATAATGAGGTCTTAAACTCAAAATTTCCCCCAAAAATAATCAAGACTCCTCCTCCAGTTAAGCCAAAAACCTTTAGCAGAGATACGTCACATCCTAAGCCCCCTGCTCCCAACAAAGACCAGGATTTACCCATTCAGAAGATGGAATATAGCCTCGTTGGAATGTGCCATGAGTGGATACCACCAGAATGCAATGTCACATCGCACATCACCGAGGAAAAGCTTGAGCAAGTTTACTTGCCGATCCTTCCTGATTTTTCCAACCCTGATGGTGAGCGACCACTGAAGGTAACATATTCATCAACCTCTTCTTCAGGGTATGCCTCCTCTGATTGGTCAGTCATTGACATGCGAAGCACATCCTCAAACTTTTCCGATCATCCCAGTGATGGACTCACAAAATTGGTTTCACAAAAATGTGAAACTGGTGCTGCGTCAAGTGGAGGAGAAAACTCTAATTCAAACGTCCAGTTCCGGTGGGCAGGATCATTGAAGGGGACAAGAACAACAAAACCCTGTCGCCAGACCTTCTTGTTGAAGAAGTCACTCTTTGAGAGTCTCTCTGTCGGAAGCACTCCCACTGATTTGAACAGGTTTGCTGAGTCACTGATGGAATCCCATCAGGACATGAGCCTGCCAGGTACATTATCTCCTGTTATAGAATCACCCCGACCCTTAAGGAAGAAAAACCCACCACAGGTGGCCCCCAAACCCAGGAGAAGACAAAGGGATGGGATGGGTCATAAACCCTGCCTAGAGGGGAGAGGTACTCGGGACCAAGAAGCACCAAGATTACATGTGGATGTCATTGAGGTGTGTGGCGCATGCAAGTGCATGATGGTCCATGATACCGCATGAATTTGCATGTCTGCATGAAGGATTTTATAGAGAAATGGCCTGTATCATGCATGTGTGTTGATTTTTCAATGGACTATATCATGAAGGAAATTCAGATGGATTTTGCCAAATCCTCCAGCTCATTTACTAAGTTTTAAACACTGGATTTTAATTGATTACACTCACCTAGTGAGCAAACTAATTGGGAAAACATGTTAAACTGTAGATCATCCCCTGCTTTTAATAGAATAACATTGGATTCTGAGTTTAGTTCTAGCTTTTTATTATACTTACAGATGTGTTTATGATATGCAAATAATATGCAAAAGTGTGTTAGGCCAAGTTAGGCTAGGTGTGACAGTGTCACCAATAAAAACACATTACCATACTATACTATTTTTGGTTCCGATGCTGAAGGCAGCATCGGAACCTATGCAGTCAAGTTGGCGTATGTGTGTGTGTGTGTGAGTGTGTGTGTGTATGTGTGACATTTGAGCTTGTAAACACGATATCTCAAGAAGGAGATTGTGGAATGACATCATACTTGGTATATATGTTGGCCATAATGAGTAGATGATCCCTATTGTTTTTGGTGGCCATTCCTTGAATATTAATGAAGGGGCAG
>JAODFY010256304.1:0-15462 GCA_027580055.1 Paracaudina chilensis | reverse complement strand
CATGACCACTTTTTAATATGGATGTTGTGAGGTGTGGTGAGGTACCGTATACCTTGCATTATGTGGATGACCATGTAGTTAGCATGATTATGGTATATCTTGTTTATTGGGATATATGCATCGACAGTAACAACCTTGAATGGTTATGTTACATAACATAAGATACTGTTTTATATTATGTAACTACAGTGGATATCGAAACCAAAATCCACAGTAATAACTGGGTCGTAGAGGAAACACGACACACAACACAACCATTCCTCAGCTAACAGGCGTGGCAGACCAGGATGAATATGATAATAAACTTCGACTCTCTTTCTCGAGATTTACCGTTGTGCGAACGAATATAATATTGCTCATCGCGAAAAAACAATGCGTCCTCAGTTTTATAATTCCCATGTTTGACGTATTAAAAACCCTAAGTCGTCGCGAGTACTTAGCCTAAAGAAAAAATATATTTCACCCCGCTGTGCCATGTAGATATGTTATATAATTATATATATTATGCGTACATTCATACTGTTATCTACAGTAGATGAATATCACGACATCTTAACAAAGGTGTTGCAAATGTCTAGCAGAATTAATATGCTTAATGTAATAATACCGCAAATATGTGGTATGATTTCTGTTTTATAAACATTACATCAAACCACCGTACGTCACAATGAATTAATTCCTTTGTGCCTATAAACAAATGTTTTGCATAGTTTTCACTGGCTACATTTATGGTAAACAAAATATTGTCTTTTATAGTATTTTTTACGTAGCTGACGGCTAGATTGTGACTGCATTAGATTCGATGGCTGTTTACAATCATACGATGTTCTCTTTCATTACTCCTTAATCAGATGATTAGAATATATGAGCATGGGCATAATTGAGAAAGACAATTGACGATCTGGGCAATTTGAAGAAATACAAAGAAGCGGAAATAGGTGCGGATATGTTGGGAGAGGTTCAACGTTAGAAGTGGACAACATAATTGGACAAACTCTATGTATGTTTGAGAAGGTAAAACATCTGGAAATACTTTGTCCAATATGAAAATGGCGCCGAGTCTTTTGCCTGTGCATTCCGCTATGAAAAAACGACAATAGCGAAATTTCGGGATCTTTACGGGCTAGAAAAAGTGGGCAGCTGCCGCATCTTTGAGTTCTGCGTGTAGAGAGTGACACCTAGAACACGTTAAGAGCTAGCAACGCAACCTGGAAAAACCAGAAAGTGTCCCCGAAAAGGCGAATTTGGGCGATTTTCGGTCGTTTCCAGAATTGACACGGTATTGTTGTTAGTCGCGAATCTGTGATTAAGAAGGTGAGAAGGGGTGCGAATAGATGTGAAGATATGCGAAACGGTGGCAAGAGGTGTGCATAGGCGTATAGGCCAAGGAAACGGGCTGCAAAAAGTGTAAACGTAATGCACTGTGTACTGTGTAAAAATGTGAGATTCATTTGATCTATATTTTAAGGTTTGTGATCACCCTTGTTCAGTTTAGATAAACATATCAAGTTTGTTGATGTCACATTTATATTTTAAACTTTGTAAGTCGATTTACATTAGAGATGCAGATTTCGGCAAACGAAAGGAGGTTAGGATCACAGTTGGATCACAATAGAACGCAATCTGGCACAATAGGCTCACGACTCTTACTGATATGAGACCCCGTGAAAATAGCACCATGTACGTAGGATGCGTGAGCACAAGAATGCACAACATATAAAAGCCGCGCATAAAGGATTCCACGTGCAGAGACGTGTAGAATCAAAAGTACCCGAAACTAGGGCAAAATCGTTTGGTAGTTGTACAGAAATCCCAATATTACATATGTTTTGGTTACAACAATATTCTCTCCTTGTTTTATATTGATAACAATTTTCGATCATAATTCACTGACAGTTCAACATCGCGTATTTAAACACAAATTACTTATTACAGCATACATAGGGAATTTGCACGTATTGACGCCTAGTGTCGTCTATCGCGAGATTATATCTACTCCATATTGTACACTTACGGCATGCATACTCGCAAGATAAGCGATGGAAATTGGAAGCTACATATTGGTTCAAAATTGCGCGTCGAAAACTTGCATTACGTGATAATTTCGGCATTTAATATAATTAGGGTTCTTAAAATAATTAGTATCGGGAAGGGCACATGTCCTCAAAATGACCCTGTACCACAGAAAACCCTTAATTCTCCCATAAACAGCCAAAAATTTACCTATATTGTTGATGCCTGCCCTCCTCCCTTGTGACCCATGCTTGGAAATGACGGGCGACGCCATTCCCTGGCATTATTACAGTGGCCGTGTTTTGGGGGCTCTCTTCAATTTGTTTTTAGCCGCGTTTTTTTTTTGTCACATATTATGCATAGTTTCTGTAGGGTTCTGTAAGCACTGGCTAATAATGGGCAATTTCCTTTTAACCTCAGTAGAATGTGGCAAATATTATGCATACAATATTGGTAGGTGATTAGTCAATTTGCATCAATATTTCAAGAGACCACATTTTTCCGAAGTCGTCTACCCAACTGGCCTAATCACATTTTTCAAGGTAACCATTGACATTTACAATAAATGACCAAACAGTACAGTTTTCTTTATTGACACATGTATGGACTGTTAATTACGCATTATCCGCCGGACCAAATAAGTAAACCTATATTTACAATTGAACATAAGTATACCTCGTCCTTGCAAAACACTATAGCTCTATATGATTTCGTATTTTAGATCGTACAATAGAGTTTGCGATCGCTATTACATAT
Organism: Paracaudina chilensis; assembly: GCA_027580055.1. Lineage (NCBI taxonomy): Eukaryota > Metazoa > Echinodermata > Holothuroidea > Molpadida > Caudinidae > Paracaudina > Paracaudina chilensis. The sequence continues at coordinate 12,693 of JAODFY010256304.1, read as the reverse complement.
GAAATATGTTCATGTGTATCGCCCTCTTCCTACCACATAAGCAATTGGAAATGTACACGTTCATTCCCCCTCGCTATCTTTAGTTGACGAATCGCAAAACGATTCGCGGATGACGATTTTCCGGACATTGTTTCATGTGATTTTGTTTCCTAGAAGAAAGTGCACTTGCAGGATTATTGTATATATATGTAATAAAACCGGTAAGGTGAGATAGGATTTCTTTTTGGAAGTAATCCACTGAACATATATTAAACAGCTTTTACCGCAAGAGTTAAGCCAATTGGAAGTATCAATTTCACTTTAAGATGTGCTATCAGTAGAACGTTTACTTATATTAATGGAGACATTGATATAACTTGCAAACTGAGCTGGTGAAGTGGTTCTACAAACTCCGTTACGTTCAAGGCTGCCATGGTTAGATGGTTTATTTAAACTTAAACTAGATCTAAGCCTTCGAGGTAAGTTATCTTAAGAAGAAAGTTTTTTGTTCATATGTACAACCAGCTGTTTTAGTCATCAATTGTTACGTGTATATATTTTTTTTTAAATATTGTAAGTATCTTGTAATTTCTGGATAATGGTGAAAAACGGTCATTTTTTGTCATGGTTTCGGGAGAATTTCCAGAAATGACAAGATATTACCAGAGGTGTTAAACGTATAACTATATAAAAACTTCAAATAAAGATATATAATTAAATGGTATCATTTTATTCCCCAAATGATTTGTTTTGATAATTGCTTTTCATTCGACTCAATTTTCACACTTTTATTAACAGGGTGTTCTTGTGTCTGTGTATATAACTATACTACATAGCACATTTAAATAATTATGTTTGCCTGCATGTGTTCTATGCGTTTACTGTCACCTTTTTGCTCAAATCATATGTTTTAATGGCTTCATTGAAAAATTAACGTATACTAATTATTTTGCTGTTCAAATGCTTCTACACTAAAATCGAGAGAATGTAATGGTTTCTTTGAAAATTTCAACGGAAGACCATCATTTTATATATAAAAGACTAAACTATGACGACAGTGTTAAGGAAGAGACAAGGTGCAATTATAAATTGTTTACAGATGACATCAAGCGTATGCTATATAGTGCAATCAAAATAATTTCTAAATGATGCAGGACAGCAACATATTAATCATAACCTAAGCAATAAATAACATGTGCTTATAGGTTCACATCCAAGAAGCCCAACTGGTCCCCCTCTTTACATGGTTGGCCTATGTAGACTTAGGCAAATAGTAGACTGACTATGTACAGTAGATTCTACCAGGAATGCGTCTGGAAATACTAATCTTGTGTACGTTATTCATGCACCGTTTTCCAGATATACAAAGTATTTCCCACTGCGTTACGCCCAAAGTATGTTATTTGGCTATGTTTTCTCAACACATCCCGATGTGGCGTAACCCCTGTATGGGTTTTCCGGGCCCGCTGGCAGAAAACCCGGTTAGTAGCACAGTGACAAGCCGCGAGTGGTGCTTGGCGGACCTATTTTAGAAAACAGGTCAGTAACGGGTCTAGAAATACTTTGTCATTTGTGGAATTGCGCCCGAAAAGACGGAGTTTGTACGTTTTTCACCGTTATCAAGAAATGACAAAGTATTTCCCACTGCTTTCAGAAATATATGCATGTGCTGATGAACACTGGTGAAGTCCAATTCGGGGCTATTAAAAATAGGGTAGCCCAGCTTTGTCCCATAGAGTTTCCAACCGAGATACAGGGTGTAAAACTAAATGCAACTGTAACCACTTCCAAAAACGTATGGAAAACGTATGCTTTGGAAACTGCATGTAATAGCATGGTCGTAGCTTTGGTAGGAATTGGTAGGGGCAGAGTGGAAACCTATCTTAAGTGTCGGCCACATTTTCTTATATTTATGCAGTTTTGGATGGATGGGGAATTCTGATGGGCTTAACCTACAGTTTATGTATTTTAAATGATAAATATAGGCCCATGACATTGAGCAATCTTAAGTTCTCAACCAATATACAAGCCATGAACATTTTTGAAATCTTCTCATATATTACTAAATCCAGCTATATAATCAAGACAAACATTGTAAAAATTAGTCAATGCAGTCGATGGAAGAGTCCTCAGAAATAGGGGGACATGTTCTCCCTGCTCCGTCCCCACCTCTTAAAAATCGTCGTCCCTGAACTGTTCACGCTGCAAACTAACACCGGCAAAAATTGCAGTTTCCTAAGTTTTTAAAAATGCAGGGGTAAAGGATTCAAATTTGGTATATCATACAATTTTCAAGAACCCTTATCAAGACATTTTGCTTGGTTTGGTAAGGTGTTAGTGATCCATATCATTTTTGTTATTTTATATATGAAATATTACGTTTTTGATTGTAAAAAAGGAGGTCGAATCCAAATATTTAGGAAATTTAAGGAACGTTTAAGTTTATAAAAAGAGGGCAAATATGCATATATCGTATATCTCATCGTATTCATGATGTAAAGAAGTGTTGCAATAGGTTATTACATGCTGCGAAAAACAAAATGAGCCATAAATGAGCCATTCCTAAAGTTCACTTATTGTTTTTTTTTTTGGAGGGGGGGGTGTCATTACGAATAAAATCGAGAAATTCTTGAATTTTCCAATTTTTCTACAGAGACTGCATTTAAAATCCTTTTTTTAAATGCCAAAAAGTATTTTGTTACGTATTTTGGTCTTAGTTTTCACTGTTTGCCATTCATGTTCAATTTGAAATTCATAAAATGCAAATTGCTTTTGCTCTCAAAATATTGCCTAACTAGGTATTTTGGTTTCAATTTTCAATGTCAGCTGGCGTGAGTTTTTTTCACCAAAGAAAACAAAATTAACCCCAAATTCTAAGAGATTTTGGCAACAATTGTTCAATAAGTTGTATTATTTGCTATTTGAGACTATTACTTGTAAATTTGACCTAGTAGGATCTATATTGTTGAATTTCCCTTTTTTAGCCAAAATGAACCATTGTTGACCAAATTGGACCTACATGTAACTTGGTGAATTTTCCTAAAACCCAAATTGACATTTCTCAAACATTTGTGCCATTGGGATCATTGTTGGTGAATTTGGAAGTTATGCGGAGGAAATTGACCAAAATTGTTGAATTTTCCTTTTTTAGCCAAAATGAACCATTGTTCGGTATTTTGATAACACTTTTCAAAAAATTGTGTCATTGCGACCATTCCTGTTGAATTGGTGGAAGCTATCAGATATAAATTGTCCAAATTGGACCTACATGTAACTTGTTGAATTTTACTAAAACCTTTTTTTTTCCCCAAATTGACATTTCTCAAAAATTTGTGCCATTGGGATCATTGTTGGTGAATTTGGAAGTTATCCGGGGAAATTGACCAAATAGAACCAAAATTGTTGAATTTCCCCGTTTGTGAGAAAAAAGTTGCATGTTCCTTTATTTTGATAAAATATTTACTATTTGGGACCTGTGTACCCAAATTTGATGAACCCCTACCCTACCCCTACCCCGCCCACACACACACAGGTGTACATTACACTCAGTGCAAGGACTTTATTGGAATTTCCTTTAACCTAACCTAATAGACCCCAACCTTGACAATACCCTAACCTTTGTATTTCTTTTGAGGACGTAAAATTCCTTTGTTCAAGTCCTCGGACGTAATTACCCTACATGTCCACACACACACACTCACACACATTCACAGAATCCGTGTGCGGGACAGTTGTTCCGCTCCGCTATACCGCCCCCCCCCCCCTGGGACCCCCAGCACCAAAGGCGACTTTACCATATAGGGTACCCCTGACATACGCTACTGACCCACACCGACCGTTTCCATAACAACCGTTCTCGCACTATGACACAATGTCAAAATGCTACAATATCTCAGCTGATGAGGTAACATACACTGAGCGTTTATAAATATTCTTTCTAGGTACCAGAAAAGAAAAACATTTTTTTTAGTATTTACGGCAAGCGTATACTATATGCTCTGATGCATTTACTTAATGTTTATATTACTTATTATTATTACATCTGCCTATTGCAGAAGATTATTAAAAAGGTCTATGGCTAAAAATATCATCTATTATAATAACATTACAATTTATAAAGTATTATCTTACTTTATATATTTGCATTGACATTAAAACTTGGAAAAATTTAGCATTTTCTTTTTCAAGGAAGGGCAATATCTGAAACATTTATTCATTCTGTGAATTTAAGTAAGATATAACGCAATCCTAGGTTGCTCGGCCGGAGTTCATCGATTGCTACTATTTAATTGAGATAAACATTTATGCCGCCCTCTACTATTCTTGGTATACTCCTGACGATAAATTGCGTAAGTTGATTCGCAGAGGAAGAGGCATCTTCGTGCAAGCATTGGCATGCGAGAGTGTCCATGCCATCTTTTCCTGGAAGAAGGTTTATTGGTAGCATTTAATGTGTAATAATATCATAAATTGCGGAAGGATTTCCGATTGGAATGAACGGAATAAACATAAGCAATTCCTTGCCGTGGGGTGATCCGTCTGAGGGAGATAGCAAGTATATAAACTACGCTATTGTCGGATTAAGATCAGTTCAAAGACGTTGTTTTGAATCTTCAGCAGTTTTTTCAAGCAAGTATATTAATTTTATTGTCAAATAAAGAAGTACATTTGTTGAATTAGTTATTTTATAATTAACTTTGATATATAATAACTTTGATTATAATTAACTCAGAAGTCACTTTTGAAAGCCTCTGTTTGGCATGGTACTGAAAAGTGTAAAGTAGCACACATGTTTTATATTAATTGAGACATCTACATGTTTTACGAATTGGCCCGGCAAAGGGTTCCGGTGAATGCTGCTGCTGTAATAAACCAAAGTCCCGGTTAATTTAATATTTCGTTTAATATTCTATGGAAACTATGTTCAACACAACGCTATCATAGACCTCACAGGTAAGATATCAAACGTAGAAATCTTTATAGTGTTATAAATTTTTAGCTAGTTGCTATTCGTGGAGTTAGAAAAGCATTTCAGCTTCCAGGTACTCAACTAATCATACCTAAAGGAATAAGCATGCTATCAAAGCTTGTAGTAACCTATATTATCGTATTGCTATTGCTTAATCGTCTTCAGATTTGTTACTTTTAAGAGTTCCATGTCACTGATTGATTGAATAGTTTTCTTTTGATAATTGGAGATTGACAAGTGTTTTTTTTTCTGGCGACATGGTACAAACCAAATATTTGAAATAATGTCTTACAGGGCATTTCAGCCTAACGGTGACAGCATGATGACATGATAAGTAATTGCATACGTGTCAAACCTTGACGCGAGAGATCTGTTTTAATCCTCGCTTTGAATAGAGCAATCATATTTGCAACAAACGTGCATAACTTTGTCAGTCAGTTTTATGTGTTTATTAAACCCTCTAAACATACAGTGACGTATCTTAGATATAACGTCCACCAAAAGGATCTTTTCCTTATTTTACTACTATTGGGGTAAAGTAGGAATCTCAGAGGTAGCCTTCCACCATCCATCCCATGCTCTATCACAGTGGTTCTTAAACTTTTTGGAGGGTTTGCGGCCCCTCGGCGGTAGCTAACTGGCCCATCAACCCTTAACCAAAGTCAGCAGCGCTAAACAAACCATTTGAGGAACTTCTTCGAACACGACCTGGGGTCTCACCTGAGAATAATTTGTACAGGAGTGCGTACTAATACCTTGCAAATAAGGATGCGGAATTTCGAACTTTTTTTTTCGAGCTTTTTTTTAAATATATGCTGATAGAAGGTTGATATGTAAATGTTTTATTATTCGTTAGATAAACGATTCCAATATGTTGAATATCGATTGCTGTTTCGCTGGAAGAAGCTATCTAGTGAGACAACGTGTTACCAACTATATAATTTTTCTCTTTTAATATTTGTATAAACCAAACTTAAAATGTAATGAGCTTTATTTGGAAGAAAATGTTATAAGCTAAGATTGTTTATCAACATAATTCTAGGCAACAGAGTGGGAAATACTTTTTTTTGGATAAGGGTGGAAAACGTACCAAATCCGTGTTTCCATCATTTCCAGAAAGAACAAAAAACATCAAGATACTTATAGACCCGTGATTTATGCAGTATGTCCGCTAGATACGACGCGCGGCTCGTCACTGCATGTGCTACTAACCGGGATTTTCCGCCAGCCAGCGGGCCCGGGAAACACCTCCAGGGGATATGTCACATCGGGATGTGTTGATAAAACACATCCCAAAAAACAAACTGCGGACGTAAAGCAGTGGGAAATAATTTGTCATTTCTGGATAACCGTGAAAATCATTTTTTTTTTCGGGCGCATTTCCCGAAATGACAAGTTACTTCCAGACCCGTTAGGCGTTCTTTAGAAATTTGGATTAACTAACTTCCTACGCAGTGTTTCGATCAAAGTAAAACAATTGGCTGAAATGTCACATGTATGTAATAAGAAATGTGTTCACGAGTCGCATAGAAAGCTCAACTTCCATAAACGACAAATACATTAAATTAATACAATATACTATGTTAATTACATTAAAAACTCACATCGCGTTGTCACATATAATATTAAATATATCACGTGATTATAAGATTACTTGAAGGTAATTATATACATGTAATTAAGATGGATGTTTACGATCCCCTATCCTATCTGACACGGCTGTATCGTTACTTTGGAAGTATAATTATTCTCATTCAGAAACTAATAGATTAAGAATGGAAAAAAATGTCAAAATAGGCGCAAAAAAAAAACGAGGAAAGATGTGGTAAAAGATGTGCGAAATAGCGTGGGAGTTCTGAGGAGGTATCAGGAGGTATGAAAAAGGTGAACATTGTTGGCAAAGGCGATGAGAGCTTCTAAGACAGGCCTTCTCAACTGACGGCCCTATACTATACAGTCAATAAAAATAGGTAATGAAAACAATAATAAAATATTTTAAAAAAAAGAAAATAATATAAATTTAGTAAAACTTTAGTTCGATGGGATTTCCCGTTTTCTATTTTGATGCAGGCTTTGCTCTCTGCATTGTGGTTTGAAAACCCCTGGACCCCAATCATTAGGCTTGAGCTCCTCTCGTATCATGGCACCTGCGGTGGCCAAAGCTGAGAACAAATAACAAGAAGTACGGGTAGGTAGGCATAAGTGCGAATATGTACCAAAATGAGGGACACGATGGAAAGAGGTCAGAAGCTTAATTCGGAGATAATATTGTATATATCTATATTCGTTATCTATTTATTCTGCTGATTCACTTCACTAGCTTGGGTAAATGGACTTTAAATTGTGTATTTGAGCGGGGCCGGATTTACAAATGTAGTGGCCCTGGGCACAAACCGACGTGGAGGCCCTTCGGACAGTCATTTGACTCTTCAGAAAAAACAAAAACATGATGTGATAGATTGGCCTATACTCGTACACCTACAATGTAAAAAAAATATCTGTACAATCACAGAGAAAAAAATACAGAAATGCAAAAGAAATACAAAATTAGTGCTGTCAATTAGTTTCAATATTAGTTGTTTTCTCTGTAATTAAACAACATTTTGCAGACATTTTTTACAATGTACCTCCTCAACTAAGCGTAGATATGTTGTTCAAAGCGTAGATATGTTGTTCTGTAGATACGTTGCTCTCAGCATATTTCCAGTGGCTTGCTTGTACTGCTGAAAAGTCTCGCTAAAACATGGAAAGTAACAGAGATTACTGTTGGAGACTTGGTTACATATTGGCCTACTCGTACCTCCGCGACACACTGATATTTCGCAATAAATTTGAATGAACACATTGCGGCGCGGTAGTATAACACGCTAGTTACTACTACAGTGATAAGTGATTGTTTTGATTCGGAATGCGAGCAGAAATATTCATCAAGGTTAGGCTACAGCACGTCTTCAAATAGACTTAAAGCCAAAAATATGACAAATTGTGGGGGCCCCTATATGTGAGGGTATTTAAGATGGACGGCGTCTCCCGATGGCCCTAAAAGAATGTGATATCCTCGTTTGTGAGGACCCCTCGGTGTGGGGGCCCTTGGGCACGTGCCCCGCTGGCCCATGCTTAAATCCGTGTTTGAGACAAATAAAGAACCACGATCCCTGAATGTTAAATTAAGCAGGGTTTGTAGCCCGCATTATGTTATACTCATAAAGTATTTGATAGCCATGAACGATTGATGACATAATTATATAAAATTAAGTAAGTAACTAATTAAATTAAAAAGTTGGGTCAATACACACAAACATAATTATATAACCGTATATGGTAGGATACGTCATATTCAGTAAGAACATATCGAATAAGGGAGTTATTTCACGTCGTTTACAACAAACCGCTCCCATCTGATTATTATCTTTTGCAAACATACAAGGTTGATGGAACATTTTAAAGAACGATTATAATTAATATACGTGCTGTCGGTACGGATTGTTTTGTGACATGACATTCACTAAATACCCTAACGAACGCTACGTCATCCAGGCATGCATTAATACCGTGCTCATTTTCTCCCATTTAAATTTACTATTGCACCGAGCAGAACAACCCTCTGTATATATAATTTTCCAATGAAGACATCATAATGTGAGTACAACTATCTTACCTATCCGCCATATTATCCAAACAGTTGTTCCATATCATTCATATCATCCAAACCTCTAGAACGTTCCATTCAAATAGGCTTCGCCTCGTTCAGTGGAACGTTCAATCTTTCAACGAATGAAATATTTTCAGCTATTGCATTCATAAACATTTCATTATCTGTATAATATACGCACTGCTGCTTTAATGCAGGAATGCGATAAACGTAATCATGAAAACCATATAGTCAAACTGGCTCACACATTCAGACTCATCCGTAACACATAATTTTATGATTAAATGCATGTAATGAAATGTTAATGTCACAGGTTCAAAGAGGGTTACACACACGTGGCACTTACATTGTTAGTGAAGGTTTTCCGACCGCCATCGAGATAAAATTGTAGACTATGAATTTATATATCGTGAATATTTTAAAGATTTATACCTCACATCACTTCGTAACGACAAAGGTATATGCGGCTGAATGTTTGAACTCAAGATAAAAAAAACTTTACTCTCAGCATGCGTACTTCATGAAACGCTATATTTTGTCACGTTATCTGAGCTTATTCAAATCAAATAAAGTAACTCCCTGCATATAAAGTTCAGACAGGGATAACAGGGGCGGATCCGGTATTTTACGGGGGAGGGGGATCGTGGAGGGGCTGGGCTGGGAAGGTTAAACAAATATGTAATAAACAATAAACACTTACCTCGTAGATCACCGAAAATGACACTTCCCATGCAGCCGCAGTTATTTGGAAAGCTCGTAGGAATTTTCTTTGATAAAAATACCATTTCCTTCTGGAACAAACATTTTACAACGAACTTTCTGAACCTGAGACTCGAGGTTGATGAATCATTGAAATGTTAAGCAAGGATTTCAAAAACGGTAACTGATATAGCTCAGGGTAACAACTGATATCGTATTTTACAGATCACATTGTTAGTTAGATGTAAGTAAAAAAAAACAGCGGTGTAGCCAGGATTTTGCTAACGGGGGCAATATTTAAGTGAGAAATTGTTAAACAGTTCAGTGTCCTTAATAAATCCAATGTGGTGCTTCATTTTTATCTTTTGAAGTAAAATTTGTGTTATTTTTTTTTGGGTATTCAATTATGAGAAACAGCAGAAATTTTTGAATAATTAAAGTTTTCCTTACATACAATATCTGGTGCTACAATTGCTCTCTTTTTAATAATATTATAGTTTGGGCATCAACGATGCCCCACCAAATACGCCATGCACTGGTGAAGACAATGTATCAGATAGCACGCTATTGAGCAGTAGAATTGTGTCGGTCATTAGAATTGCGATTATTTTGTGGAGTATTTTGATAATAATGTTAAGACAAAGCAGCCTCTTTGAAGACTCCATATAAGCTATATAAATATTAGTCAAGTAAAAAACTACATTGAATTTCAATGGTAAAAGTCCCATAGTAATATGAGTTATGGTTGCTTTCTTGGTGTTATTAAGTGTCTGGCAACATTGGTGACGTCACAGTTGCACATTTAATCCAGATGTTTCTGTTTTTCTTATCAATTTAATTAGTGATTTGTTTCCTCTAATAAATTCTCTACACTGAAATAGAATATTCAAGTAAAAATTGCTGTACAATACTTTTTTCTCTCGAATTATTACAAAATTTGGCATACCATTCCAAATTGGTGTGAAAAAAATATAATAAAACCCTGAAAAATAAAAAGAATAACAAAGACTTTTCCAGCCGAAGTGAGCTGATAGCATCCAAAATTTTGCCAGATGCTTAAACAAAATCAAAATTCAAACATCAATACTCAAGAACTAAACATGATAATGTAGTGGGACCTTCACCACTGAGTGTAGTTTAGCCTCTTCTTTCTCGTCCTGTGGAGTGTTCTTTTGAGTAATTAGTGTCGCCTTATACCATATAGTAATACGTTATTGATCAGTAGAATTGCGATTATGGTGTGGAGTATTTTGATAACAATGTTAACAATGTTAAGATGTGCGACATGTTATGACCGTTGTTACAACAAATGCAAATAACGCTTTTACAGTGTTGTATGGTACGATTAGACAACATTGCAACTGTACTTCGTAACATTTGTATAACTTTGGTCAAACCGATTATAAAAATTTCATAACCGTTGTTACAGCCATTGCATATAACACTGTGAAAACGCCGCTGTGGAGTATTTTGATAATAATGTTAAGACAATACATCTTCTCTAAAGACTCCATAGACCTTAATACAGAACAGTTCTTCCACTCAATCAAACAGACAGATTAGTTTTAAAGAGAGGATGTGAGTTTGTTTCTATAATCTACATCAAAATCCCTAAACCAGAATTTCATTTCCCAGAATGCTCTATTTAACCATAAATTCTCAAAGGAAATGTTCCAAAATATGTTTTGTCGACGGATATACCTATACTTCTTACCCTACTACACAAATACATATATGTGATAAATAATTTTGGTATAATTTTGTTTTTTGGTGCTCCATTGAGTTTTTTTTGTTGGTGATTTATTCACGTATCGTTAAATGATAATCAAACCAAACAGAATACCCTACACTCTTAAAATTACTTAGTCAAAATATCAATAATTCACGACTAATTCATTTTAAGAGTGTATAGCTTATACGAAAAAGGACAAAAATATCAGTCTACAAGAATTTAGAATTAATATCTCAATATATCAATGTTTGAATGGTGAACATTCCATGAGTTTTTAATTTAAATCAAGCATATTATGACATCACAGATGCAACATGAGTTGATATCCTTTTGTATTTGTTGATAATTTCGACCATGTTTTTTTTTTTAATGGGAATTAAGTTCATTTTGTTAAAACGTTTACATTGTTAAAACGTGACATTGACTCCCAGTGGCTCTGTGATATCATATAAGACCTATTTCAAATAATTTTCCTCCCCAAAATGGCAGCAGCATCCGTTTGGTGTAAAGTCTACCATTCAAACATTGATATATTTAGGACGGAACAAAATGTATGCGTGTTGGATTCGTCTCAATTGGGTATAGCCTAAGTAAAGTATTTTTTTGCCGTGATGAACGTCCGATTCCGTGATTTTTTACTGTTTTTCGAAAAAGTTTCCAAGATTAAAGGTCCGTGATCAACTCCCGATTACCGTCACCGTGTTTTTTTTTCTTTTGTTTGTTTTTCGTTTTCCGTATCGTTTTTCGGAGAAGCGTCATCTTTATCTATATACATTGCTTTTATCATAATAGGTTTTCCTCAACCACGCACGACGTTTATCACTCTCATCAGCCATTACTTACAAACATATGTTATAATATACATTTTCCTTGCTGTTTCAACGAGCCTGTAACACCTCTTTGACAACAGACATCTGTTTAATTGACGAGAAATAATATCAGTCACTCATCCAAAGTAAAACATAGTTTACACTACATTTAATGTGACTATTTTATTACTTCCAGAAGACGTGATTTACAGATATGAGACGTTCAATGATTAGTTTTGGTTGTTAAAATGTGGGTCTATGGGGTACTTCCGGTCTGTCTACCTATAATGTAGTCCAGCATGTAAAAAAATCGCGCGTGAATATTGGAAAGGTAAAACAGACAGTCGCCCTTTCTTCTACCCAAGTCGACTTGTGGACAACGACGTGCACAAGGGGGCGGGGGGAAGGGGTGGCCCCACCTTTGTAGCCAGTCGGGGGGAAATCACTCAGTCCGGGGAAAATCAATCAGTCGGGGGATTTTAAAAAGTGCATGAAGGAGAGAAAATAGGAGGGACTAATAAATTTATTTTTGTAATCGTTGGCAATAGCAAATAATAGCACCATTTTGCGTCTAACGGATAATATTTTATAAATTCGGTAAATATTTCGTGCATTTGACCGTCAATTTATCATGCATGTGACCTTTCATGAATGTTACCATCTTCAGTAGATTACAAAACATTTTGTCACGTACTCGCCGCATGCACCCCTTACGTTGAATTGTATACTATAATGATTAATAGGGACAAGGTATGACACACAAGTCTAGATCGCCTCGCAATACTCAACAATAATTCCAGTATTTGATACATTATTATTATCATCAGCAGCAGCAGCATCCGCAATATTAATA
>JAODFY010256196.1:0-15465 GCA_027580055.1 Paracaudina chilensis | reverse complement strand
GAGCAGGTGTGGTGTTGGGGGCAGGGGTGGTCCTTGGCACAGAGGATAGTCCTGGGAGCAGGTGTGGTGTTGGGGGCTGGGGTGGTCCTTGGCACAGAGGACATCGAGAGAGATGAATGAAGTCAATTGCTTTTCTGACTCCAGCCTTCTTTCTGATCACTTGGATGCACCAATACAACACTCATCATTTGTCCCTCAGGCCTGCCTACCACTCATTGAAGATTTGAGTAATCCAGCAATGCGTACCAGACACTGGAAGCAGTTAGTCAGGGTCACTGGGGGCGCTCTACTCACCGACAATGACAGTCTACAGAGCATGACACTCGGACAACTCCTACAGCTCGGATTACAGAGTAAGTCTTTTAAGCCATGAGAGGGGAGAGAGAAGCATTTTGAATTTGATTTGTTTGCTCAGCACTTGAGTGAGTGCCCGGCTTAAAAGTCTGGTGCCATGTTTGAATAATAATAATTATAATCAATGCTCACAACAAAACATGAAGCCGTTCAATACACACATTTAGCCATCGAGTCATACATATTAGGTCTATAAAAGGTCTCAACCAAAACCTGGCTAAAACCCCTGGGTAATGGCAAGAAACATGGCACAGTCCTGATTTCATAGATTTGAAATGTTTAAAGTGATCATGCACAATGTCCCTCTTTCTTAAGCTGGTATAACTGATGCATTATAAATGATAAAATGTGGATACATATATGTTTTTTGAGCATTCTTACTTGATCCAATTTCACTGAATAGAACATTTTCGTTTTTTGTTAGATCACACTGAGGAAGTTAGATCTATTGTACAACGGGCTATCAAAGATGTGACTATAGAGGGCGCCCTGAAGACATACGAGGAGATCTGGCTGAGCAAGCTGTTTGATTTGAGGTTACATGCCAGATCACTCCCTGGACTAGAAAAGGCAGACAAAGATGTAAGCATTAGTTGTTGTATTTGAGTAAATATGATATTCATTTGTATGGTGAGTTGAGTTGCCTTAATTTTTCATTTCCGTAAAGTGAAGAAATCCCCTTCCTATGAAATATGCAACTAATAAAGTTAGGTTCAAAATTGCTGTCAGGGTATGAGTGTGTAAGTCGGGCTTCTTCCACCTTCCGACAAATAGTGACTACCTGAGTACTCAGTTGGTAGTCCTTTTCATCATCTATTTTCATTATCCAGGACATATTACACTAATAGACACCAATACTCTCATAGTCAGAGTGACATGAGCGTGTCAGTCACTACCTTCCCACAAATCCTGACTACTCATGAGTACTCAGTTGATAGTTTAATCTGTCCATCATCTATTCCTATTATCCAGGACACAGACACTAAGAGTGAGTACTCTCAAAGTCAGAGTGACATGAGTGTGTCAGTCAGGGATACCTCCAGACGGCGTGTTCACAGCAGAATGTCATCACTGACCATCGGGACAGGAGGAAGACAAAAACGGTCCAGTGTGTCTTCACTGCCTGCATCTCTTCTCAATCTTGGAGAGGTAAGGAGAAACTTGTTAACTGTTACCAATCCACTAATACTGACCCTATTAACATTAGGCTTATATTCCTAACACTATAATGTATACAGCCAAATGTAAAGCCTAAAAAGCCTAAATTATGTATTAGGATTAACATTTGGCCCAAATAATGCTAGTTCGGAGATACAATTTGCACATCCTCGGTGATAAAAACAAAATTCACCATCAACGGCATGCTGCTTCATACCTATAACACAGCTTATTGCAATATTGTAAACTTTTTGTAATATCTCTTCAGAATTCCACTATTTTTGTGACTATTGTAAACATTTCAGACATATGAAATCCTTAACGGACCATGGAATAATTGTCCTTTGCAGAATAGTAATTATCAGGTGACTTAACCTAACAGCACTAGACAATGAAAATGAAAACGAAGGCATAAAGTAGGTAAAAATCTCTCACAAGACCTTTTTTTGGTGGGGGGGGGGGGGTAGAGGTCAGCTTGGGTTTCATGCACAAATGTGGGATCAATTATTTTCATGATTTGTGGTTTTGTTAGGATACTGGTGAGCTGTTCCTACTGACTGACACAGACCCAATATTCACTGAGCTGGAGTCACACCAGGTAGCTCTACAGGGTATGCAAAGTAGCAGTGCTGCAGGCTCATTCCTCGATGAGGTCACCAAGTGGCAGAAGAGACTCCAGACCATTGAAGCAGTGCTCACTGTATGGCTAGATGTCCAGGGGAAATGGGTGGAGCTAGAGGAGGTAAGATATGAATATGCATGAGTAATAACTGAGTGGAGGCATTCTGTTTTCCCAAGTCATGCTTTAAAGCATTGGTTAGGTTAGATTCCAGAATATGTAAATATTATGCTTTGGTGTTTCATTTTAACTTAAACTCCACAAAGTCATAATATCCCTTATCTGCAATCATATTGATTGTACAGTAGAGACCATGTGGAATATATTCTTTGCAATCCTAAAGAATACAGAACCAAGGTATGCCAATCAATGACTTAAAACCAAGCAGTAACACTTCACACCTCCATGACAACATTACTCACTAATTGGCTTAATGTATTAAAGCTGCTCTTGAAACTTATTCTCAGTGATACATTTGTTTTACCCACACACACACACACACACACACACACTGTAACAAACTCATGGCATAAGCCCTGTATGATGGATATACACAATTTGGTGAATGATGATAGAAGGTGCCAAGATGCGCTTACATCATAAATTTGTTGTAATAACAAATGGTTTCTGAACTGAGCGAATGACAGTTCAACAACCGCACGGCACACTGGCAGAATAATGTACCGAGTAAATTAGGAACTATATACTATGTTTTTCTAACGCAACAGTCCTAATGCACAAGACATAAGTTGACATTGGCTTCATTCTAAGCTGTAGAGGAAGGTATCCAGTCCTACAGGCCATTAAACCACTTGTAGGGACACAATTTGTGAAAATGATGTATAAATTTTCATTAAACCACTTGTAGGGACACAATTTGTGAAAATGATGTATAAATTTTCTGGAGAGCATATAGCGCCATTCATTTCAAGATGACCCCAGTGACATTTCACACAATTGTTTTGATGACACTGTGTGTCCCCGCCCCACACTTGCAAATCAATCAGCACATATGTTTATACTGTCAACATTGGTCACTGGTGTTTCTTTGATCAGGTGTTCAGTAGCATTGACGTCAAGAATGCTCTCTCCCATGAATCCAGTCTCTTCAGCTCAGCCAACAGGGACTTCAGGCTCATGATGAGAGCGACAGAAAAGAACCCAAATGTCTTACAGTGCTGCCAAAGAAAAGGTAAAGAAGTTCGTTAACCCCTCCCAAATTAGCTTTCCTTGCATTTTCATTTTTGTGCATAATTCATAAATTTCATTTATGGCTGTAGACACTTGCACTAACAGGATTTTCACATATTAAGGGCACTATCAGACTTTATTTGGTGTTAAAAATCCCACTCAAATATGCTGATTTATGCCAACTAAAATTTTCATCCGGATTCACATAAACGTGTTTTATAATTACTAACAATTGTCAGTTTATGCGTATAAATTTATCGCTGAACAAAATGAGTAAAACCTGTTTCTCCACCCAATCCTCAAGAATATATAATGCATGATATTACTTCTCGAGACAACAAATCAACAACAAATCTAGTAGTCTCGCTAACCTAACCTAACTTATCATGCATGATATTACTTCTCGAGACAACAAATCCACAACAAATCTAGTAGTCTTGCTAGCCTATTAAAACCTAACTTATCATGTAGGATATTACTTCTTGAGACAACAAATCTAGTAGTCTCGCTAACCTAACCTAACTTATTATGTAGGATATTACTTCTCGAGACAACAAATCTACAGCAAATCTAGTAGTCTCAACTAAAATATCTACCATGTCAGACCTTGGCACTGGGAGTTATTGCATTAAATGTCTAAAAATTAACTTTGAACTCATGTAACTTCACACACAAAGGTCATCTGGGTGTCAACCCATTGACATTTTTGATCGGAAGGTACCTTTGATATCCAAATATAGCATCAAAACCAAACATTTCCTTCTCTGCCCATTTTCTCCCAAAATAAAGCAAATTTTTACTAATGTGACCTTTGACCTTTGTTTCAGATGTAGTTTGATCTCCCGATTCCAAAACACAACACGACAAGTCTGTACAGCCATCAAAATGGTGAAAATCCAAAAAACACTCCGGTCACCGGAGGTCAAATTGAGGTCAAGGGTCACCCAGATGCGGGTTGACAACTCCCAACCCTAACGTACATTTCGGTCCCGAGTTATGGGGGAAAATTATTTTTCATCTTTAATTGACCTTTGGTGACCTTGGATCAAATGACCGTTAAGTGTGAAAATGTTCCCCTACCCCGTTCACAACTTGCCCCAAAGTTGTGTCCCAACTTGTCCCCAACTGTGTTGGCCCTTGGCACTGGGACTTATTTAATTTTTCAAAACAATAGGGCACACCTTCTCACTATGGCAGATCTATAGGCCAAGTATGGTTCAATGCACCTTTCCCATATTGAATTAGGGCGTACCCAAGGTCAGGCATCATAGACACACACACACGCACACCCACACACACACACACGCCAAGCTGACTACATAGGCTCCTTTTGCTAAAGCATGGAACCAAAAATTAAATAAAACAGGGTTACATCACCATTATTGAATGGTATTAATTTCACAAAAATGAATCCAATTGACCATGGTAGTTTATCCTAAAATCCATGCAATTTTATGTTTAACGTTAAGGACATACATCTGGTGCTTTGCATTGTAAGCACAGGGTTTCACCTTAATCCACATCTGAGAATAAATAATACATGTGCATGGAAGCATACATATATTTATATACATATATTTATATATGGTGCATGCATATATATATATATACACATATATATACACACATATATATATACACATATATATATATATATATATATATATATACACACTTATATATGCATGTATACAGTATATACAAATGTGCTTCCTAAATGATGCTTGCTAAGTTATTATCAGGTATTACTCAACACAAAGGTGTTATATTTTCATCTGACAAATAGATATAGAAATATTGCTTGACATTACTCTTAGAAGGGACCAATTCTCTAGTATGAATCTATCTACTAGTAACTTCATCTGTCATAATTATCAGCAATCATTCCAATTGTGCAATAGGGTAGAACAAGCATATTATTTTCCTTAACCACACATACTACCATGCGATTTTACAGGCCCTCCCATTGTGTGCATTTTTTTTTACATCTGCTCCAATCAAGAGTTTATGCCTTGGTTTGACTGTAGCGACAAACTCTAGTGAACCGGCAAGAATGAGTTTCTATTTTACGGAGGATCTGCTGACGGGGCGCACACATTACAAACAAAGGTTCATCAATATTGGTAAAAGTTTATGGGATCTAACTGCTGAGAAAACAACTTTACCGATCAGAGTTCTGTTATTGATTAACATGCAAAGAGGAATGTGCAGCCAACCTTAAAGGCATTGGAGGGAAGATGGGCTAGTCTCTCGTCTTTTGCTGTCAAACCTATTCATGCATGATCAAAAATGTATTGAGAATGAAGTTTGATTGGAACATGATTCCAGAAAGAGAAGACATTTGCCCAAAAAAATTCAAAGTGCTATATTACATTTGGTTGGGAGACAATTTTGTTTCCCATCTCTAGAGAGATTTCCTCATCAACTGAATACTCTGTAGGCGATTTATCAGTTTGATCAGATCCAATTAAATTGTGAAGCAATAAATGTCATGCTGTAGATTAATGCTATAACTTTATAGTTAGAAGAACTAATTTGGTACAGCACATTGCATATATTTGCATGACTTAATATGTTCCGCCTATATGACAAATACAGCTGCTAACTGCAGTAAAAGACCTTATGGCAAGCAAGCCATTTCTTGCCAAAACAACCAGGTGTCACAGGTGTGATATTATAAGATATACTAGCCTTGGTTAAGTTTCTGTAACAGATGCAATTGTGTGCAATTCAGAGCAAATATGAGCTCATTTTTGTGTGCTCCTAGGCTATGCAAAATTTCATAACTTAATTAACTTCATGAATTTTTCAGGCCCTGATTTGTATTTTTTTTTCAAATTACCTGACTATTCCAGATTTCCTGTTACTGCAGGAACCCTGTATGTAATACTGTATATTATTGGAACAGTGGAGTTCAGTATGGTGTTTCCATATACATACCTATTCTATATAACACATTCAGAGCTAAACTCTCTGCCAAATTACTTAATCCAGGTTCTTTGCTCTATGATGGTTAATGTTTAGACCAGCCTATTTCTGTAAATAAAACAAAAATCTAATGCAACACTAACATCCTTTAAATTCACAAACAAGTTAACATTGGAAATCTTAGAGCAAATAATGGATATGTAGTACTGAATGTTATGCAAGATACTAATGGTACACCAAAATGTGTCTATAACATTTTTCTCTTGTCTTTGCCTCTTTAAGCAAATGGAGGGCGCTAAACCAAAACAGGTATACTGGGCAGCATGTCATTCACAATATACTGCCACTGCCTCAACGTAACATTGTTTCTCTTAGTGTTGTGTTTTAATTATTCAGTACACGGTTTGTCACATCAAACAACTAATCCATACTCATTTTGTCAATTGAATTATTCATTAGCGAGAATATATTCTAAGGATTGTTCAGCAAATTGTACTAATTAATGCAAAGCATCTGGAAATGGCCAATGATATACTGACGTAATTCCAGAATTGAGCAACATTAGATCAAAGACTGCATGGTGTCCTACCGGTGCTAGGACATCTCCCCCGGGGCAATTCCCCACCCGGACAATTCCGAGTAAATGATGACAAAATCATTAAAAATAAACCCTGATTAATGCTTTAAGTATAATAAGCAGAAAAGTACAGCCCCAATAGGAAGTATTGATTTTTATCAAGATGTGGATTGAACATTCTTCCCCAGAAACAATCTAAGCCAGCTATTGCCAAACTTGTTGAAGCTGTTACCAGAATCAGTCACATCATTATTTAAGGGTAGGGTTTTGCTACATGCAAAAACAACCCCAATATAACTCGACAGGAATGATTCAAGTTAAGAATCTAGAAGAACCAACATAAAATACCTCTGCCATCACTCAAACAGATTTTGTAATGCTGTGAACCATCTTCTCTAAAAACATTTATTAATGTAACCAGCGTTCAATTTAACGGGTATCGCATCGCAAAATGCAACAAATTTTACTGCCCTTGCGATGTAAAAAAAAAAATGTATAGCGTAAAAATGCGATCCATTTGATTTGCATATTTAGTAGATTGGCACATGAGACAAAAAATAATCGCATAGAGTGAGGTTCTGTCTTTCAAAATTTAGGCTACAGAATTCTTTTTAAAAATTATCGGATGAAAAATGAGCCCACAATTCATTTAATCATTACCGTCCGTCATACACAGATTTCCACAGCAGGCAGTATAAACGTTGCACACTAAACGGTGTACTGTGTCTGTCATTGACATTTGTTGTTGACGTTTACAGTGAACAAATTTAGCGATCATCCGAGACGACCAGAAATATCGCAGGACAACCAAAAATTTGAAAAATAGTGCAGCAGGTAGTCCAGGACTACCTCACAATTTATACAACTGCCAATAGAATATCCTCTTTAGTTGACAGGGAACAATTTATCCGGTATCGCATCGAAATTTTCGCTTAAAATGGCTGTAAAACACAATATCATCAATATTATCGTCCAAAAACATTTCTGTCAAAGTAGGCATTTCAGATAATTAAATGTTTGCAGAATGTACCTACCCCTTTGCGAAGAATGATACTTGGAATCCATTTGCACTAATATGTACATCTTTGTGTAATAAGCAATGAATATTTAAGTGCGCAATTAGAGATTCAGCCACCTTACGCAAATCACAGAAAATAACATTGCGAAAAATATTTTTACTATGAAAGTTAGCTCCATGAAAAAAATGCCCTAAGAAATTTGTGTTCTACATTAATCTGCCCAATTAATACCAAATTTAAAAAAAAAATGAGAGGTGCTTTATAGCCTAGTCATATGAGGCCTTATGGCTAGTATAGCCTAGAGGCTGGGGTGGGGTGTAGGCCGGTTGGAGAATTAGGCTGCCAGACCAGAATTTACTGTGTATCTAGTGGGTCGTCCTTTTGTTTTCAATCCTATACAGCCTACCTGGATTGGGGAAAGGATAAAACATGGCTAATCTTGCCACAGTTAAAAAATGGAAGTTATCGGGAGTCATTTACTAATGACTTTATACCAAGCAAAAAATGCTACACAAAATGAGTAAATTGCTATGCAAAACTAATTATGTGTAGCATTTTTTGCTTCGCAAACAAAGGACCTTAAATCGAATGCTGGTGTTGATGAGCTATGAGAATGTGTATGAGAATGTGTGTAACGGATAACTTGTACATTATTTACTATTGGTGCAAGGTACATCGGATCAGATGGGAAATCAGCTGATGTTACAAAAAAAAAAAACATTAGCCATTAGTATGCCAAAGTCATATCTGTCAGCCCCTAGTTATGATAAACTGCAAAGATAAAATAATCAGGGTTCTTCAAATACAACTGACTATTTTTACAGCTGTGGGTTACATAAGGGCTTCTACATGGGGCTTCCCTATCACACAACCTTTATCTAGATAAATCCATCTCATATTTTTGCTTAAATGAAAACAAATAACTTGGGCTTGGGGTATGCACTTAGTGAAAAAAAATTATATTATTTTTCTATACCTGAGGTGTACTGGATTTTGCCATCTGGACATAAAATCCAGCCAGAATTTTT
This sequence comes from Paracaudina chilensis, assembly GCA_027580055.1. Classification (NCBI taxonomy): domain Eukaryota; kingdom Metazoa; phylum Echinodermata; class Holothuroidea; order Molpadida; family Caudinidae; genus Paracaudina; species Paracaudina chilensis. The sequence continues at coordinate 6,591 of JAODFY010256196.1, read as the reverse complement.
TCTTCACATAGGTGAGAATAATAAAACAATAGCCCAAGGGCACTATGGTTCCTTGCTTAGGGGTATATGACAAGGATAATTATATACATAACGTTTATAAGTTTGGGCCCAAATGGTACAAATAACTGTGGGCCCAAATAATCGATGGCAATCCATGGAGTTGCATATCTCATTGCCATTATACCTCAAAATGACCCCTGGTGACCTCCACATGACAAAATGTTAACTATATTTACCAAGTTTCATGTAGATAAAACAATGTTTAGTAATTTGACCTCAAATGACCTCACATATGACCATCAAAATTTTCCATAATATAATGCCTAATATTACTGTTTAGGGCTAAAATGAGCCCCCCCCCCTCCATCAAAATGCATAAAGTTGCACAAGATCATGTACCTGTCAATAATGGACGACCATACCAACTTTGAAACAAATCTGACTTAATATTCAACATAATTTTAACCAAAAATACATTTGCAAGGGGACTTTCACCAATTGTGTTTTTCCCTCTAGTTTTATTATCAGAGGTTAATTTTCCTCTAGACTAAATATTAACAAGGTGGGCCTGACCTAGTACTGAGTGTGTTCAACTCAGCAGACCAACGAATGCCATCACCCTTTCACAAAGGATCCTGGCCCAAAACAAGATGCTCAGAGAATCACAATCCCAACCAAATATTGAGAAAAAAAATTGGTGTCACATACTCCCACGCCTCAAATGTTGGTTGTGTTGGAGTTTGTTTCATTTACTTTTGGCAGAGATTGTCTCAATTAGGCCTACTGTACAAATGTTGAATATTGATTGGGTGGTGTAGTGGGGGAACATGAAATGGAGATGATGTCTGTTTGCTGGAACGAGTTCACATTTCGCAGCATAATTCCAGCAACTGAGCAAGAGTGTACGTGTCCCCAAGTGGTAATGGCATGTTTGCAGCATTTGTAATTAAAAACCTCAAATAACTACAAATGTATTAATGTTAAACGTTCTGGCTTTAAGAGAGATCAACTTGTAATTTGTATTTAAAATGATATGTTTTGTTCTGTGTTTATTATGGGATTTAACAGAAAATGCAGACATTTTGTTATGGGATTTAACAGAAAATGCAGACATTTTGTTATGGGATTTAACAGAAAATGTAGACATAACAAAAAGTATCTTCAAACCAATTGTTGCATAGTTTATCCAGAGTTATGTTTACAGAATATTTTCATCATGTACCCATCAATCATGTCATATCTTGATGGTATTTGATGTAAAATAGTGCCACCAGCATTTCATCATGACACAAATCAATGCATAGTAAGTGTCAAATCTTGTCAAACATAACACACGCTACATTCACATGTACACCCAATTATACCAATATATAGTTTCAGATATCCCTCGCCAAAACTTGTACAGTGCTTTGCATTCAGTGCTGATGCCCACACTTAAAATGAGGAAGACAGGAACTGTCCAAGAATAAGTGCCTATGGGGTTAATAATATGCTGGTCTTATATACATTTTAAAATATGAACAAGGTGGATCTGACCTAATAAGGCATTATGTGATGCATGGGTATCATCATCACATAATGGTGCATGTATTATGTGTTACATCATCACATAGTGGTGCATGTATTATGTGTTACATGGGTATCTTAATCACGTAGTGGTGCAGGCATTATGTGATGAATGGGTATCATCATCACACAGTGGTGCATGCATTATGTGTAACATGAGTATCATGAACAAGGTGGATCTGACCTAATAAGGCATTATGTGATGCATGGGTATCATCATCACATAGTGGTGCATGCATTATGTGTTACATGGGTATCTTAATCACGTAGTGGTGCAGGCATTATGTGATGCATGGGTATCATCATCACATAGTGGTGCATGCATTATGTGATGCATGGGTATCATCACATAGTGGTGCTGGCATTATGTGATGCATGGGTATCATCATCACCCAGTGATGCTGGCATTATGTGCAGCATGGCCGAGTATCATAATCACATAGTGGTGCATGTATTATGTGCTGAATGTGTATCACCATAACATAGTGTTGCATGCATGGTTACATGAACGAATTGGGCATATAGTAGGTTAGGATACATGGATAAAATCCAGTAGAGGATCAGCAAACACAGCACAAAATCCAGAGCAGTAAGAAATGTCAAGTAATGAAACTCAGTAAAGAACAGTGTGACCTAGTGTAATACCAATTAAGTGCTTGGCTATCATTTACATATGCTACAGTAGTACATTCAGCGTAAATATCAGTTTCCCAAAGTGAGGTTCGCGACCAAAAAGGGGATCGCAAAACATATTATGGGGGTCGCGAAAAGTATTACAGGGTACCAAATTGCGTCCCTCCTTAAAACAATGTTATATATGAGGGGGTAACAGCTTAGCTTGAAGGGCAAGGGGGGGGGGGGTATCCATGAAGAAAGTTTGGGAAGCACAGACACAGATGCATACATCAAGCCTTCGGAGTCATACTGTAGATTGGTAGTCCCATACCAACCAGTGCTCTGCAAGCACTAAAACCAATTTTACTTTGATAGGTTTTTCATTCCAAACATTTTATGAGGTTAATATAGCTTAACAACAGCATAAAAATCCCCTGCAGGCAGACAGAGCAACGTTAATATTATCCTATGCAGAGACATATGGATTTACTATGTTACTTTTATCGTAACATTAAAATTCTCATCATCATAAAAAGAAGGTTATCGTGTTCCTTAATCCTTCCATGTTTATATTCAGATTATGGTCACCATGGTAACAAAATCACATGGCACTTCTTGCATGTATGCTATCTTCTTTCATTATCAGTCCTGGTTTAATATTAGAGAACTATATAAATATTCAACATGTATATGTACACATGAACATTAAAGGCCCATATATATTCTTAAGAAACAATTTTTAATAAAGGTTTAATATTCTCTCGATGGGAAACCACACTGGATTTATATACAAGGCCTGACATAACACTCAAAGATGTGATTAAAAAACCTTGTTCAAAGTGGGATACATATATTAACTACTATTGCCATATATGTAGCCAATATAATATGCTGTCAAGCAAACATTCATAGGCCTACTTACATATTAGTCCATAATCCATATATATATATATATTTGATGAATTTTGTTAGACGCATTGAGATGTTAACCCATGTAATGCGTGATATCAAGAATACATTACAATCTTAGACAAAACTCCTTGGGACACCCCCACTCCCCCCGTACAATGTTGGAAAAACATTCTGTATTCACGTCCTATCATTTTTGGTTTAGGAAACAACATTGGACAGGGTAGTTGGGTGGGGTTAATCGTCCCAAACGTTATTCTGGGTGCTTCCTTATTAACTTTGAAAGCGATAGTGGTAATTATTGCTGTTGGCATGCCAAGTGTCCCAACAGTTTTGACTAAGATTGTAGATGCAAGTAAATTTAGCTGATGATTGCAACTGATTTATGGTGCATTTTATTCCAATCCATTTCACTAGGACTGAGATCCTGTTGAATTTAAAGTGACTGACCATACACAATTAACTTTGCTGTTCCATCTAGTCGACTTCCTTAATTCAATTAGAACTGTTCTGTTGAGAGGATGTTAATCCTTTCACATTCCATCATCATGTTAATTAAGCATGTCAATTGGTGATTTAACTAGCCACCGATCACATGATATCACATACATGTATAGAGCAGTGGTACAGACTACAGATTACAGAACCAATTATTTCTAACAATTAAATATCCTGTTTATTTTATTCAGTTTCCAACAAAGGGTCAAGAAAAAACCTTTAAAGTCTTTCTTTTTTACATCTTTAAAAAAATGAGAAGTTAAGGAAAAAATAATCACAAAAATAGGTAGAAAAACTCTCATATTGATAGTAGGGTAGAATTCTTCTAGACTCATCGGCACATTTGATTTCAGGTAAGGAGATTTGACCAATCACAAATTTCATGTGAGCTGTCTGTGAAATTCAAAATTGTATATATATCTTTAAACAAAAAACATATTACAAAAAGTATTAATTTTCATAATATGTTTAAATTCATATAAATGATTCAGTGGTAAGTTACTCTATGATTACAAAAGGTCAAAGGTCCACAAATTTCAAAGACTGAATAACATGGTATTCAGGTGAGTTGGTCTGTGCAATAGAGCACTATTGTTGACATTTGGCTGTGAGCTTTATGGGTCTAGATACCCTGGAAAAGCTCCTGTTTAAACAGCTGATCAAATAAATTTATTCTTCAACAATAAATCCACATAAAATGAAAATAAAAGTTTACAGTTCACACACTTGTAAAATTGTATTGGTATTTGGAACATAGTTTCTTGCACAGTCATTGTAACCTCTGATGATAACCAGTGTATATAGGGAAGGTTGCACCCCTGTTCTAACACCCCTATGTTCCAACACCTAAGGGTGTCAGAACAGTGTTGTAGGAACAGGTGCCGGAACATAGGGGTGTCGGAACACAGAGCAATCACCAAAATTACAATGTATTCATGCATTCATGCTATAGATACACTAAGTAGTCAAACAGTCAGCTTCAGTGGAAAATTGCTAATGACTCTAGCTAGCTCAGACTCGAACCAAGGATATATATATATATATATATGTTTATTTTAGTAGAATAAGTATGTAGATGATTCACTTCAATATGAAAGAGGTCAAAGGTCATTTGACATCAAACACTGAAAAACTTGTAAACAGGTAAGCTTAAAATGTGAAAACATCTCGGGTATTTTGGTCTAATAGGTTAGTAGGACTGCCCTGTACATGATAGCAGGTGAACAACTCAGAAGCCTTCTATACATGCTAATTCAGTGGTCGATTATTTAATTTGAAAGAGGTCAAAGGTCATTTGAGGTCAAACATGTAAAGATCAAACATGGAAAATTTTGAGGAAGCAAGGAATAACAAAATCTGTTGAGGGTCACTATGGGTCAAAGAATGCAAACCTCATGAAGTGACTTAACCAATAGAACCTAGGCACAGTACATAAGTACATAAAACACTCCTCCATATAACACTGAGGAGTGAGTGTTTAGAATTTGGAAGAAGTTCCAGTTAAATGTTTGTTTGGTAGCCATGACAGTACCAGACCACTCTGTGAGGGTGTGAAGGCAAAAACCACAAACCGGCAGGCAAGGCTTGCTGTACTAATCTTTGTTCCCTGAATTAGTGCCTATAACTTCTATGACTTCAGCTCATTTACATACACACTGGGTAGGTGAACCCAGTTGTTTTTAAAAGAGGTCTTCATAGATCAAGTGCTGAGAAACCTGTTGTCAGGCTAACTCAGCAGGGGAAGCTTTGATGAATGCCATACTTGGTATGTAAGTTTTCCAGAGTGTCTGGGTGTATCATCTTTAATTTTAAAAGGGGTCATATGACCTAAATCAAACCCTGGAAATCTTAGCTTGGTATGTTTACACTTATGAAATCAAAAGAGGTCAAAATTAATTTGAGAATATCTTGGGTCAAACACTGAAAGCCATCAATGTTACAGTGTAGCACCCAGTCTATAGCATGCTATAATATTTAACTTCATACAAAACATGCAGCTTAACTGAATGGAACTTGTGGGCCTTAAAATAGCCTTATACGCACCATTTAGTAAATTATTCATGCCAATCTTTTAAACTAAACTAAATTTTAACTTAAAAGTTTGAATAGGTGTCCATCACAAGTACAGTAACCTAATGGGTACATGCTATTTTGCATCTATCCGAATATTGGGGGCAGCACTGTATGCATTTCCTCTATTGAAAAAGGATATAATTGATTTTTCAGATTTTAATGGGAGAAAGGGAAATTGTGACATGGATTTTACTTGTTCAATAAAGTTCATCCAGATACAGTTAGATTATGTCACCTAGTCTGTACATATTTCCTGAAGTCGTACTCTGCAGGGTATGAATATGCATCATATATTTCACATACCATGTGTATATTGATACTGTGTGCATACACTGTAGTCATCTAAGCATATTGCCATCCTGGCACCTATGGAGAGTGGTTGCTATGTACTATAAATTACTTATTTTGGACAGGGTAATTTGAGGTCAACATAGGTTAACCTCAATAGGGGAAGCGTGGATGATCTCATAGTTAGTATGTAAAGTCAGCCATATTGAGTGGATGAACCCAATTGATTTTGTAGGAGGTCAAAGTTAATTTGAGGTCAACATGGGTTAAGTGTTGAAAACCTTGTAATTGGGACAAAACTGCTTGGGTCACCCACACTCCCCCGTACAATGTTGGAAATCATTCATATCATTTTTTTTGGTTATGATGCCGAAGGCCGAGTAAACCTATGGGATCAAGTTGGCATGTGTGTGTGTGTGTATGTGTGTGTGTGCGTGTGATGTGACAGCTACAATCTTGGTCAAAACTGTTGGGACACTTGGCGTGCCATCAGCAATAATTCCCGTTATCGCTCTCCAAGTCAATAAGGAAGACGACCAGAATAACGTTTTGGGACGAATAACCGCATCCCCGCTCCCCTGTTCAATGTTGTTTTTCCTAAACCCAAAATGTTAAGACGTAAATACCGAATATTTTTCCAAC
>JAODFY010256085.1:0-15469 GCA_027580055.1 Paracaudina chilensis | reverse complement strand
ACATGTGTGTGTGTGGGGGGAGGGGGGGGGGGAGATTGTATATACCTCAAATTTACCAATATTTCTGACCATGGGTCTGATATAGCTAAACCTGTACAAACCCAAGTAAGTAATTGATGGGGTGGATGGTTAAAGGGGTAACCAGTAGCATTTTTACAATTAGGCATAAAGGAGGACACTAATACCACAAAGTACAGCAAAATTTACAATGCAATGAGTAGACTCATGCTAGAATTTTATCAAATATACATAAATATGTCAGTGACCAATGCTACATACATACAACATGTGAACAACGAAATGAGCTGATCAGTCTAGCAGTTTCCTAGCATACATGTATTCCACAAACTTGATTTGTTGTATAGTTATAATACCAACAAAGTCTTTGAACAAGACCTTTGACTAATTTCGTTGCTGTGAAAAAACCCTGGGGAGACGGACAGTTTGCCACATTTTCAGTGCCCAATTTTCCCACAAATGAAATTACAGAGGGAAGGGGGGGAATAGCACAGACTGTAGGTAAAGCACTGCATCGATAGGCCGAGGTGACAAATGTAACAAACCGTTACAGGTTTTATTCGTTTCATTACTGAGGCCACTTCGGGTTTGGTATAATTTGCAGGTGAAGTTTGAAAATGGACGTCACCGGCAGGAAAGTGATAAATTTTAATGCAGCGCGACCTGGACAGTTGCTGATAGAGGGAATAGGTAATATGCGGCTATGCTGTGTTGTACTTTGCATAACATTCAGTGCTATGAAATGAAGATTGAATTTAAAACCGCACTGGACAAGTAACCAATTTAAAGCAGATGTTTACAATAATATTATAGCTCTATATGTGTTAGACAATATACATTGTACTGTATATCTTTCTGATTAAATACCTTCATGCTTTTGAACTTAAGCTGACACAAAAATATTCAAATAAAATGCTTATCCCAACTTGATTTGAAGAACAGCTATTTTGTACTGTATGATCCAACATATTGTTGTTGAGATATGGACATCGGAAGGATTTTATGTTAATATGCGCCCACACATTAATATTCATGATCACTAAAAACAAAATGGAATCTCTACTGATAACAGGACACCTGCAGTTCATTAATGACATCAATTCAAAATACTACTGTTTCTGTGATTTTGTGTTTACAAGCTATTTTGAGTTATGTTGAGCCCCACCAACTCATGAATATTAATGAAATGGAATTTCATTGGCATGTGCCAAAGCACATCTCATTTTCTAACATCACCGCACCAAGAATGAAGTTGATCGGACGTGCAGTTGCAAAATTATTGAAATTTTACTCTAAGCCCCACCCACTCAATATTCAGGTCATAGACAACAAAAACAATAGGGTGCAACATCTACACATCATGGGGCATCTACCTGTGACATGGATCAGTGATCCAACATTTGGCTGTTCAGATATCGTGTGTACAAGCTTGCCGTGGCAACATACACACAAACAGGTTTGCTTCACATTCAATCTGAGGACTTCATTTACATTGAAAATCACTAACCTCATAGACCCTTACCTTGACAATACCCTAACCATTATTTGTCTTTGTGAGGATCTTCTGTTTCCATTGAATTTCCTTCTAAGGACATGGAATTCCTCAGCTTGGACCAATCTCAAATTCCCTGGGGAGGTCTGTGAAATTTTGTGAAAGTCTACAGCACTAGTACAGAGTGTGTGTTTTAGATCTCCAAAATTTGTGCAAAGCTTCCCTTCCTGACAAATCCAAATTAATCACAACTCTTCCGTAAATCCCATTTCGCACTACGCTTGAAAGCAAAGGATTATTGGATGTCCAATTTGAGGCAATCAGAGATAGACTCCTTGAGTCCTTTTAAGTAATTTTGTCTGAGATTTGAAGCCTAATATCGACAGGGTTTGAAGAACCCGATGTAAAGTATTACTTTATCATGCAGGGCTGAAAGTAAACAATCGCCTGGCTCCAGAGACATTTCATAGGTTCTCTTTCCCCCAAAAGAAAAACGTAAGGTCAACATGTCAACAGAGGCAATATGCCTTACAGTGTGTGCTTTAACCTATTTGTTTGTAACGATTGTGTTGTTTGGATTTCAATATACTGTTTCATTTATAAGGTTAATTGCATGGACCTTCCTTTAAATGATGGCTGTTGTAATACCTCACATTGAATCAACAATCTTTGAGTTTATTGCACCATGTTCCGACACCCCATGTTCTGACACCCATATGTTCCACCCCCCCCTGCGTTCTGACACCCCTACATTCCGACAAACCTATGCCCTAGACAACAAACAAAGGTAGTGTGAAACAAACAAACTTACTGCCCATCTATCAAGCCAGTATATATCATATCATCCTATCGTCATATAAATAATACACCAGTTGGCAATAGGGTTGTCAGAACATGGACGTGTTGGAACAACAGTTCTTTATGTACAGTATGTTAAACATTTCTGCCGGTACTACTACGGAGGCAAACAATTGTACTCCTCACCCAGGCTGTTGGTCACACTACAGCATTCAAATATTTCAGGATACATAACTGTACATTATTTTATATTTTACTCATTATGACCTCTCTGAAACGGACACAACACAGGACACTATAGGTATACGTACGTGTATAACCCAAACTTGAATTTCACAGACCTCCCAATGAAATTTGTGATTGCCTGGTCGAAGCCCCATACATAACAGCAAATGAGCTGACCAATTCAGCAGAATTCTAGCATATTCTGGGCGAGAGTTGTTTACCTTTAGGACAGAGTCCACTTGGCCTAAATTTTTACTACTCTGGACATTAATCTGTTGGGAGTTGATTACAAATTAAGTTAATGATCTGGGAGGCACCACAGGGAATCAAAGGGAGGGTGCGGAGGGGAAACAGGAAACGTTCCCCAAAATCTTAAGGGTGGGAGAGGGATTGACATTTGAAGTCTGCTGAGCTTTTACCAAATTCATTGGCAATTGGAGTCATTTTATGAAGTCAAAAGGGAATTAAGATTTACAGTAAAGCTAATTCCAGTAACTTGTTTGTTTATTCTGGAGGAATTAGAAATCTGGGGGTCACAGAAGGGAAGCTAGGGTTAAAATTCACTATATCCTGATTCTTATTAGCCTGAAGGCAAGGGGAACTTAGAAGGGTGGAAAATAATGAGGCAATTCAAAGAGATATTTGGAAAAGGAAATATTTATAGGTTCTAGCAGAGTTTATTATAAACTCAAAAATAAAAAGGAAAGCCATAGGGTTAAAATTCACTTTATACTGATGCACATTAGCCTGAAGGCAAGGGGAACTTGGAAAGGTGGAAAATAATGAGGCTTTATGAAAGAGACATTTGGAAAAACAATAAATATTATAGAAGTGCTATCAGATGAAAACAAATATGCAAAGACCATGAATGTATTAAATCAATGAATAAATTATACAGCGATGGGAAAGAGTAATGTACAGTGTAGACAGGTTTTAATATTTGTATGCATCTTCCTCTCAAAAACCATGGAGATGACTCAGGGTTGGATGTTATCAATTTTATATTATATAATATTATATCTTATAGAGCCCATAATATTGGATTATATAGATTATACTAGTGGTCTCTCTACCTAAACAATTAAATTAGTTTAATAACTCAACAGTTAAATGTCAGCAACCGTTACGATATCAAGACCACATGGGAGCATAACCCTCAGGGCAAGTGACCAGTGGCATCCCCAAAATTGTTTGTGCCCTCCCCTCAGATGAGATTCAGATATTGATGAATTGACTTATACTTGCTGCACCCCCCCAACACACCCAATCTGGAATGTTGTGACCCCATACTTGGAAATTGTTTGGGACACCACAACAAGTGACCAGTAAAATCTATTGCATATTAAAGTTTTAAACAAGATGAAAGGCCACCTTCAACTCACACCCTATAAAGGTATCCTAATGTGATAACGAAGCAAGTACCTCCTCAAACCATGCATGTTTACTTTGGATCATCTGAGCTGTGAGACTCTTCCATCTCTCAATCATCATCACACACCTGACCCGGAGTCAGTGACTTCTAATTTAGCACTGCTCTGCCACTGTAAGCAAATTGTTTCCATAGATGTGTAACTCTAACATTACTCTGCTCTGCTACTGTAAGTAAATTGTTTCCATAGATGTGTAACTCTAACATTACTCTGCTCTGCCACTGTTAGCACATTGTTTCCATAGATGTGTAACTCTAACATTACTCTGCTCTGCTACTGTAAGCAAATTGTTTCCATAGATGTAACTCTAACATTACTCTGCTCTGCCACTGTTAGCAAATTGTTTCCATAGATGTAACTCTAACATTACTCCCCAAGGTGTTCTCTATGCTGGCATGCCGCAATTTAATACTAAAGATAACCAAATATGTATGTTTGCCATGTCACCGGAATATCTTGTACAACAAGAGTTTACCTTCCTTGCTTAATGGTTTTAAGGACCCTCGCTGGAAAACCTCACATAAACAATGTAACTGAATATGAGTGTAATAAACAGCTTAATTACAGCCATCCTTACGTCAGGGTGATGTAACTTTTTACCGCTCAGAGCTGATGACTTTACAGATCGAAAAAGCCAGTAGCACCAAGCGATGATTATGGCATCGTCATGACAACTGAGTCGTGCTGATAGACAACCAGCTAGTGTTGCTCTGGGCTGGTTAAAATAGAAGCACATTAATTTACTTTTCGATGTGATGAGCATCTAGCACACATTTCCGGCAGACCAGACACTTTTACCAGTCAATGTCTACCACTCCAGGTGACAGTGGAATAAAGCGGTTACAAAATGCTTTACGGCCTTAAGTGGACAACGATGCAAAAGGACAATCGATCAGATGGGCAGACCTGGAACCCGATAACTTTGTCAAGATTGAGGTTAATTTGCTCTTTAATGATGCAGACAGCACGTCCAAAAAACACCTAAAGGCCCTCATTCTAGAGCTGCCTCTTTGAAATGGGAGAGTAATTTGCATTTACTTTGCAGAATAATAATATTAAAAAAAAACATGGCAGGGAAGAAGAGGCCCCTTGCTTGAAGCCACCCAGGGTAGATCCCTTTTCTCAAGGGAGGCATTCAACTTTGTCGAATATCCATTAGGGAAGACCATAATCATCGACCTGAATTGCGCAAAATATACTGATAAGTGAGATCGGGATTACTTTCAAGAGATGCTTCATTTGTCTTGTAGACATGATATAGACAGGGCCTGCCTGGGAGAGTCATTGACAACAACTACTTCAACGCTCGGAAGGAATTACTTTTTCAACAATTTGTAGAGAGAGAAAGAGCATATTAGCAGGTACTTCCCCCCATGCCGTAGGTATCACCAGGTAATCCTCGCATTACATAATGTATTTTGGCCCAAGCAACCAAAACCCTAACCTAACAATGTGTTTCCTGGCACAGTCATGTTTTTTACAGGTAATTTGACAAGGCTCAAGTCATCATTTTTTTAATTCTGAAAGGAATGGGTTCTATATAACTCCATAAAGAATATGGAAATAAAATTTGTAGTCTCCAAAAGTAATGCTCCTCGCGTTACTTTTTCCTGCCCTCTCATCAAGTTCCTTTGGAATCTCAAAATATGACTTCTTTTCTTTCTGTTTTATAGTCGGATGTTATTAATCAATTGTTATTAATCAATGTTATTAATCAATTGGCTAGTATTAATAGCTATCAAAGTACTATCAACTCAAAAAATACGACTTCTTTTCTTTGTGTTTTATAGTCGGATATTGTTAATCAATCAGTCAATTGTTTTTCCATAAAATGACTATACGCTTCTCATTTTGGCAATCGTAATACGTCATCAATCAGAGATCAGTAATCTTTCCTGGAGTACAAGATCAGCTTGAGCTGGTTCTACCTATTAAAGCTATGGTATATTTGCCATTCCACACTGCATGCAATGATTTTCTTCCACACAAGTATTAAGTATAGTAAGTTACAAATCTACTCTTTTCAAATCTTCTCTTTTCAAATCTACTATTTTCCCATTTTGAATTTCATGACATCTTTCGTCAAACGCCTGACCTACAAGCAGCACTGGGATAAAAAAAATTCTAGCCTTGCTCATAACCGTTCATCGAGAGGGGAGCCTTGCCTAGCATCCATTTCAATTTTAAGCAAGGCTGTCGAGGTTATTGCAAGGTAAATATGATTGAGTCTTGAGCTTTATCTTCTGGATTTGGGGAGACTTCATCCCTGAAACCTGCTGCATCTCAGAAGGGGCCATCCAATTGTGTCCAATCATTTTCCAAAGGGGACAAAACACAAATCAAATATATTGATAAAAAAAATATATATGCAATATGAATTTTTATTAGTTGCCCCCACAAAAGATTCAAACAAACAACCTCAGGCCTGAAGAGGCCTAACTAAAATTAACTGAAATCTTTTAGATTTATCTTTTTGGTCATTTCAAGTATATATATATAAGAAGAAAAAAACTCCACAGGACAGGAACTTTTTTTAAAGACTTTATCGAATATTCAAGGATAGATAAATACAGCCATGGCGTCGGAAAATAAATTCAGAGAGATCTGAAACGTGCAAGATTGCTCATGTAAAATTTCACACCCGACTGCAGAACTGCGGACTGCTTGCACCAAACAAATCAAACACAAACCCATAGATTATCAACAACCTGCTAAGGCGCCACATAACATGCTGCTGTGCAGCTGTGATATGCTTTAAACACCAATAGCAAGCATGACAAGCTCCCAGGGTTATGACAACAAAATATGATTATGGCACAAAGACTCACATAAAAGGATTCAAACAACATAAATGGGGGGGGGGGGGGAGGGAGATCTCCCCCAGTTATCCCCCCTGAGGCATATATTTTTACAATCCTTCCGAATAATAAATGAAGGGAAAGAAAAATCGACCATTTATTGTCTGCTCCTCGGATCTGTTCAAATCGAAGTAAATCTTTGATAGAATGAATATTTAGGATATTGCAGATATGTCAACTTGTTGCCACAGCTAGAAGACATGATGTGTATTAGATGAATGTGGGATATAAACAAATATATTCAATCCTATGGGATATAACAAATATATTCAATCCTATGGGATATAACAAATATATTCAATCCTATGGGATATAACAACTATGTTCAATCCTATGGGATATAACAAATATGTTAAATCCTATTTTAAAAGGGAATCAAGATTATGTTGTTTATAGTAGTATGTTGGTACTTCAAATATAAAACCCTGTGTTGATCTTTTAGGAATATTGAGGAAGTAACATGCATGGCATTGTTCCAAAGGAGACTTGGAAATTAGCACAAAGGAAAGTATTATATGAGGATAATAAACCGATATTAAATATTAAAAGTAATGATGTTTACATTTAGTGCATATTCACATATTAGATGTGTATCAAATGAGACCATCTGATAAAAAAATTAATTAACATCATTGTTGAATGGAAGAATACCTGTCACCCACTGACTGACAATAGCACGAAGCTGATTGGATATGACTGCAGAGAAATATTTTAACTACTTTTCTTTTATACCAGTAAAAACTCTTTTCCCCAAATATGATGAAAATCTGCTAGACGAACCAATAAATTTCCCTAAATATATGTTGGTGATATATAGGCTATATTCAACTGGTGGTACATATCTTCAGCTAATTGCAAACAACTGTTGCGAGTGCACTGATGTCATTTGACAGTACATAGGCAGGGATGTGCCTGGGCCGGGTAGCACCAGGTGCAGTACCGGGACTAAAAAAATCATGAATTGCATAACATAAAAAAATAAAAGGAGGCCCTGCTTTTTATATAAAAGGAACAGGGAATCATCTGGCACCCGGCACTTAGAAAATCCTGGGCACATCCCTGTATAGAAATATCAGAATTAACATCGGTACAAAGCATTTTATTTGAATATTTTTGTGTTGGTTTGATTAAATTCAAAGCATGGGGGTACATTAGATTGTCTAACACATATATAACACATATATATATAACACATAGGGCCTATTGTATAACACAGTGGTTTTCAATTTTTTTTGGCTCGTGGCCCCTCGGTGGTAGCTCACTGAGGCCCATGGCCCCTCAACAAAGTCAACTGTGCTAAACAAACCATTTCAAATTTACATATAAAAGGACTTGGGTTTTACTACAATCACAGTCGCGAATAAATTGGATAGGAGTGCGTACAAACACCTTGCAAATGAGGATGGGGAATCTCGACCCCGCTTTGTTTAGCTCGGAAATTTAAAATTATTGAGTGGAAGCACAAGCAAATATCGCGCGGTATGCGAGCAGCATTATGGCCCCCCCCCCCAAAAAAAAAAAATTCTCCAGTTTGAGAACCACTGGTTAACACATAGACCTAGTTTTATCATGAATTTCCCCTTTTAAATGTTTAAATGGCATTTTATACACTGCAAAATGTTTGTGCCATGTTTGTCAAATTATGAACCTGTTTGTATTCAGTGTCACCGGAACCTCAAATGAAATTATGCTACTGTATGTGGTGTACTACCTTTTATAACATATATGTTGGCATTAATTTTAATTAGGCTTGATGGCATGGATTGGTTCCAATAAGTCTGCTGGTAATATTGTGCTACATGGTACTCTGACAGCTCCAGTCAATGAGATGATTTTTTACCAACAAGGAACAATTTGCTATATTCTTGTGGGACCTCCTGCCCTTCCTCTGATGGAGGGCTATATTAGACTTAATTATTTCCTGCGTTGGGATGTCAAGCTATTAATGGGTGTGCATGCATGCTGTTTATATAAACGGTCCAAGGACTCGTAAGCTGCACATTGCAGTGCAATTGGAACTGAACAGGATACTACACAATCCATTAAAAACTGGTAATTGTTCTATTAGTTTGTGATGTCTTATTATCAACAGGATACATACTGCATACGCCCCCAAAACAACATGTAATTATCAGAGTCTGAGCTGCAAAATACAGTGCTTGACATTTTTTTTTGGCAAGGCAAGTACATTCCTATTTCAACTTGCCCGATTAGGCAAGTTGCAAATATATCTCTGACACAATCAAATTAACATTGATATATCCAATATATAACTGAACTAATAAAATGATATTGGTATACCGAAACAACAGTGGTACCATGTCTCCTTAACTAAGAGTGATTTATCTGGGATCAATTAAGCACATGTGACCCCAAAAAATATGTTTTTCTGTTAAATGAAGGCAAGTAAAACAAACTCAAGGTAAGGGGATCTGGAGACCACTTGCCCGTTGTTTGGAATGCTCATGTAAAGCCCTGAAAATATTACATGTCCATGTTTAGCATGAGGGGCATTTATATACAGCTAAATATGACTTTTGGGAGACAGCTTCTATTGTTTGGGAGACATGGTTAATTTGGAGACTTCTCCAAAATGTTTTTGGCAGATATTGGGATTTATGGAAATATTTTTATTGTCGGAAATATGTTTAAAATGTTCTTTGTACTCTATATAGTATATATAGAAGGTTTCAGGTTTAGGGTCAGGGGTTAGGGTGGGGGTTAGGGTGGTAGAAAATAGTGTGGATGTCAATGGGAATGTCTCCCAAATATACAATAAAGAGTAATATATATATACTGGACTAATTATTGTAATACATTACAAATCCTAACTTCCTTTAAAAATTAGAAATACTATTGAAATGAGATTTTCTCCATTGAGTGTAATTTTTCTTCTCTAGTGTATCAGAAAATAAATTCTTCACTGGACTATTCTGTTTACTAAATGAAACCTTATTTTTTGCCCTTCCCATCTGTTGTAGAGACTGTATTTGTGAATTCAACATACAATTTTTCTACGCCAAATTTTCCTTCACCTTACCCGGATGGCTACGAGTTCACTTGGTTTTTATCTACCGACCCTGAGTCTCGGTTGGTTATGACTTTTAACTTACACATGAGAGACAACGAATACGTAACAATCAGAGAGGGCGCTATCATAGCTGACTATCCTGGCAAGCAACTGTTTAGATGGATTGGTGGTGAAACTGTTGATCCAATTACGATCCGGGGTAATAACCTTTCTGTAACCTTCTATGGAGATTGGCATCGGTCTGAAGATACTCCAGACGAGAATGGGTTTTATTGTCAGGTAGAGCTCGGTGAGTATAATATTTACATTATTTTACATCAAATGTGAAACCTCTTTTCGGAATACCAACATACCAGGTAAACTGACTTAAATCTAATGATTTAGTACAGTAACTCTTTTCAAATGTTACACAGTGGTATGATTCCTTAATTTTTATTTATCTAATGTTGGAAATAGTATTTACGTTGTACACTATTCAAGACAAAAGCTTCCATCAGCAATACAATAATGACGCACGACCAAGGAACGGTGTTCATGTGTTACTAAACGAATCACCCGATACGCATGGGATACTCAGTAACTACTGATGAAACTGTATAACAAGATGACACATGTTATGTGGGTTATGAATCGTACATCAGTAACTACTGATGTACAGAATGTGAATCGAAAGAATAGTTCAGTGAAAAATAAAATGAACTGCTAAGAAAGAAACCAGCAAAACTGACTTGAATATAATGTTTGATTTAGTAATTCTTCAAAAATTTTACACAGTAGTATACTGCATTAATATTGTTATATTTATCTGACGTTGGAATTTAAAGTTGAATTTCCCAAACATAAAATAGAATATAGTTGGTTTATATTACGAAAAAAGGACGTGATGATTAAAACATCACAGTCACACTGAGGGATACAGTATATCAGTACCTTTAAAGTAAATCGAACCTGGGTTTTCCATACCTAAATATGATAATTACATTCAGATTGCATCTGAATTGGGTTGTGTCATTGAAAACTCGAACGATCAGTTTATAGTTCTTATTAGCCTCTACAGATTAAATTAAATGTCGTCTCAATTTCCTTGAGAGGACGTATATAAGGTACATGGGATGATGGGCGTTAGTAGTTAATGTCCTATATGGAAGATACCGTGGCCTATATATTTAGAGACCATTAATTAAAAATGTTAATTTTTCGTAAAGGAAGTTTTGCCACAGCATGTTAATTACACAAGATTTCTATTATTTTCAGGTGAAACAGGACTAACAGGTAAGGCTTCAAAATTGGCGTTACAGTTTCTAATGTCCTATATGGCAGATGCCATGGCCTATATATTTAGAGACCACGTGGCACAAGATAAACCATTACTGAGTAAATGTATTGCCATTCTGATGTACAATACTTTGATAGTAATGTTAAGACGATATGTCCTCTTCAAACACATACTTATATTAATTGTTATTATGGTTTGTTTTATTCCTGCCTTAGAGGAGTTAAATTAATTAAGAATGTTAATGTTTCGTAAAGGAAGTTTTGCCACAGCATGTTTATTACACAAGATTCCTATTATTTTCAGGTGAAACTGGAGTAACAGGTAAGGCTTGAAAATTGGCGTTACAGTTTCTAATGTTCTATACGGCAGATGCCATGGCCTATATATTTAGAAACCACGTGGCACAAGATAAACATTAATGAGTAGATGTATTGCCATTCTGATGTACAATACTTTGATAGTAATGTTAAGACGATAGGTCCCTTTGAAACATATTCTTATATTATGTTTTTATTATGGTTTGCTTATCCTTATATTAATTGTTAATTGTTATTATGGTTTGTTTTATTCCTGCCTTAGAGGGGTTAAATTAATTAAGAATGCTAATGTTTCGTATAGGAATTTTTTTTAATTTTGTTAATTTAACAAGATTTCTATTATTTTCAGGTGACACTGGAAAAACAGGTATGGCTTCAAAACTGTTAAAAAATTGAGCTTATGTTATGTAATAGTTATAGTTACAAAGTAGGGACCATTACAAAAAATTACAAAATGAAAACACGAATGATGATTATTTTGAGTTTTCATGCAGAATATTGACACGTTTTCTCATAAGACAGAAGCGACAGTTGCTTTGAGGCCGTTAATGAATATATTTACCGTTCCCCCAAATAACAGATTAAAAAAAAAAAAAAAACGTCGTGGTTGATTAGTTTGCAACACTTGCAGACAGTTTTCATAAACAATGGCAGACAGCCAAATAATATAGACTGATTTTACTTTCCAAATTATATGAAGCAGAGAATAGATTAGTCATTTATATGTTATATTTACATGCTATATCCCTCGTCATAGCTGGTTACCTGACAAAATGACACCTCATTCCGATCTGAAGACATTCTGCAATGAGGTGTCTCAATCCAACGGGGATATTCGAACATGTTGTTACAAATATGGCAATAACACCGATGTACAGGTTACTTCAGAGGTCCCCACATTATGCAATTGATGTAATGTGCCTTGCCAAAGGACACTATAACACTGACCTAGCCAGGGTTTTAACCCGTGATCTTTGAAGCAAGAGCTTACTGAATTAGCCCATCCACAACATACAACACACATGTATCGATGGATCATTGATGTTTTAGTGAGGTAAACATGGTGACGTAACTTTTCCTTGCAGGGTCGTGGAGGTTGCCATTAGCCATTGTTTCCATCAGCATGATGGTGATAGCGATAATGTCTTCAGTCGTTGTCATTTGCTACTTCAAGAAACATTACAAGGCACGTAAAGAATTGGTCACCGGGAAACCAAAGACGCCAAAACAATATGTAAATGACGTTGATGTGAACACAGAATTGTAAACACAGACAAAATGTCGTAAACATGTCGTTTGCAAACAATGAATTACAACATTTTCATTGTTTTAACAAAATATTGATATCCTTTTAAAATGTGTTAACAATGTAATATATACAAAACATTATAAAATAGTTTCCCCGACTGTTTTAACAATACAGTTAAACATTTTCCCCAAACTATAGACATAATATTTTCAGTTAGTGATAAAATGGTGAGATTACATTTCAGGATATAATTAAAGCGTTTTACTAAACATCATGTAATATAATTACAGGTTTCTTTTTTAAAAATTCAGTAGAATTCGTCTAACTATTGGTAGAATACTTCTGATAAAGGCGTTTGCCGTTTCTAGGTACTTTCTGACTGTTCTACCCGACCCGCCAAACTCCTTTCTACAATATATCAATATTTTATTTGGAATTACAAGAAAGAAACTGTCATTGTGTACATATGAAAATGTTTTTAAAAGTTTAATATTTACACGGATAAAACTGTACTTAGACGACAACTAGAGAAGATGGAACACTTCATTTGGCATTATGACGATGAATTTCTTTTTGAGTGTATTTAATCAAAATTATTAATTAATTTATGTCAATCTGGTATGATATTTATATTTAAAGAACCGATTGATACCTTTTCACTCAATATCTTCTACATAATTATTTTCTTAAGATGGACAGGTTATCTCTATTAGGCCGTCTTCCATGTTACTTTTTTTCTCTTAGTTCGCTCACTTTTGCAGGTGAGTAGCTTTACGATGGCTTGAAATGCCAACAAACAGATTCTTCCGGAATTCAGCCAAAAGTTCACAACATTTTTTTAATCTGCGACCAGTCTGATTATAGGCAATGGGGAGGAGACAGCTATTGTTCAGGTCATAATGGTAATAACCTGTCTGGGTAGGGTACGTAGTGGCCAGTATAACTAATATTGACTGACCAATGATAATTGGTCAGTCAATAATAAATATTTGACTATTTGACTATTTTGTTATTATATTTAACCAATCAGGATGCACTATATTGTACTGCACTGCGCTGAATAAACATAATGATACAGGCCCTCCATGAGTTGACATGTTCTTTTTAGTTTCCCGAGTTACAATCGTTACAAAGTTGCGTCTCAAATTACCCCTCCTGTCATTGCTATTGGTGGATCATGACAATCATACAAGCTGTGTCATATTTTTAACTGGCAACATTTTTAATCATATACGGTGGGACATTTGTGAAGTGTTCCCCATACATTTCACAGGAAACGTGATGAGGACAGAGAGATCTGTGCGCGATGAAAATTGTATTATAAATTGCGCATGTATTGCATGTTGTGGGCCACGTATGCTGATTGACAGCAGGGTCTGGCCCGTGGCCGGATTTTCATTGTAGTTTACCTGGCCAGGATAGCATGGCCACAGTGATACAATTGTTTTTCAACAAACCTGCAGGCTTAGCCAATGCCTGGAGTTTCATCCTAGTAAGTTATGAAAGAACACAGTGCCTGAATAAAAAGAAAAATAAATAGCCCCACTTATATTAAAAATATTTGCGTATCCTCATGTTTACTTTCTCTCTATCTAGGTACCCCAGCAATGACTTCATATGAGTCTGTGATCCACTGTCATCTGTATTGAAAACCCTTTGAAAAATAATTTCTAGTTGCTCATTTGAGCTGAGCTTCATCATGGATGTCAGGGAGATATGGGAGGGCGCAGAGCTGGTCTGGGAGAGGGGTGGTTGGGTTGGGTGCAGGAGGCTCATTTTGACATTTGGAAAGGTTGCCCCTGTTTTGTCAGTGAGCTTGCCCCCCTGTTGGGGCTTCAGGTCCCTGCCCCCTTCGTCCATCAGAGAGCTTGGTCCCCTGTCAGGCAAATCCTGGCATCATCCCTGGGTACAAGGGTTTGCGAAGGTCCCCTGTTGGGGTCAAGAGGTGAAGCCAAGATATATGGTGCACTCAAGTAGACTCAAATCCTCTGATTCTTGTGCTGAATGTATTGCATCCTACTAGTAAAATGGGATGATTTATTGTGTATACTTCCTGTACGTAGGGCACTTCAAGCGTTTCATCACTGACTAACAATGTTAAGTCTAAACATAACAACCATAAAAGATTGTTTGGGAGGGAGTATCATATCATTTGTCTCGCCTCCACACTTTAAAAAAAACTAATACAAAATAGTAATGGTAGATGTAGCTGCATTAGGCAGTCTACCATGCACAGACATGTTTAAATGTGCCAACTGTAACAATGAGTTGTGTTTACGATGTCCAGAGGAACCTGTCCGTGATGATGAGCATGATGACGACATGTAACTACAGTAACTTACTGTACAGGCTTACGTACTGTACAGTAACTTACTCTACAGGCTTTTACATTAATTCACCTCTTCTTCAACCCCCTCACCCCAGCAAATTGCAGATCCAGTAGGTATAATTTCCTGAATACAATTTAAATTCGGGACGAGACCACTAGTTAGGCACACACATTGTGATATCATGCCCAATTTATAAACATCTGATTCAATTTTCCACCTGCAACAAGAGTGAATTTCAATTTTCAATGCGTGGGAAAAATATGGTTAACCATGCAACTAAATTTGTAAAGAAGGCCTGGTGAAAGGATAGTGTAGTTAAGTTTAGTAGATTAAGGATCAGGAAGGACATTTAGTCCCCACGAAAGACACTGTACCACAGATAACCCAGACTGCCAGATATGATCGTGGATGAACACCGGCTTATCAGCCTTCTCTTCACGACCAA
>JAODFY010255974.1:0-15469 GCA_027580055.1 Paracaudina chilensis | reverse complement strand
GAAACACCATACTGTGCTCCACATTATAAGGTGCTTTCAATCTATACACAACTGAAACACCATACTGTGCTCCACATTATAAGGTGCTTTCAATCTACACACAACTGAAACACCATACTGTGCTCCACATTATAAGGTGCTTTCAATCTATACACAACTGAAACACCATACTGTGCTCCACATAATTAGGTGCTTTCAATCTACACACAACTGAAACACCATACTGTGCTCCACATTATAAGATGCTTCAATCTACACACAACTGAGACACCATATATACTGTGCTCCACATTATAATGTGCTTTCAATCTACACACAACTGAAACACCATACTGTGCTCCAGATTATAAGGTGCTTTCAATATACACACAACTGAAACTGCTAAGATGTTTTTAAATTCAATACCTTCCAATCTTTATCATGCATGGTTCATTTATTTTGATTACAGAATACATCAATAAAATCTTAAACAAGAATAACCTGTTTTCATTCCAGAAATGAAAATGCCAACTCCAACTTTACTACAGATTTTATTTATCAACTCTTTGCTGAAGAGGGCCGTGGCGTCTTCACTGTTCGAAAGAATGTACTTGGACATATGCAACAGGTGAATTTAATATTTCTTCTATGATTTCTAAGAATGGTTGATTGACACAGCCACACAATTCCCCCTTATTTTTGTTTTCCACTACATCATCTTCTTTCTTCTACTTGTTTCCTCAAGGGTGGCAGCCCAACAGTGTTTGATCGTAATTTAGGAACAAAGCTGGGGGTGAAGGCAGCCGGTTTTCTCATCCACATGATCGAGAAAAACACCAAATCCAGTGAGTAGGTCACAGAATAAATTATGAATTGAATTAAAAATGTGTGACCGATATGATTGTGAACCATTGAACATATTTCCTTGTGTGTTACTGACAACAGACTGATATGATTCAACATATTTCCTTGTGTGTTACTGACAACAGACTGATATGATTGTGAACCATTCAACATATTTCCTTGTGGTGTGTTACTGACAACAGACCGATATGAGTACGAACCATTCAACAGTTTTCCTTCCTAAAGTTTCTCACAATTCTTGCAAGGGTAAAATTTAGGAATCTAGAAACTTCCAAAATCATCAGTTCACATTTTCACTTTAATTAATCACACTAGCAACATTTGTGACATTGCAGATTACATTACAATCCAGAAGCTTTTGTTTTTCTTTATAAGGACTTTTCTTGAAATATTATCTGTAGAAAAAGAAAAGTATACAATTTTTTCAAATTTATATGAAAAACTGCATGACTGTTTTCATCACAATATATATCCTCTGATCGACCTCCTTTAAATTTAATCAAACTGACACAAAAATATTCAAATAAAATGTTTACCAAAACTTGATTTGAAGAACAGACATTTTGTACACTCAGAAGATGCCAAACAGATTCAAACATACAGAGTACCAATCTCTTCTTTAAATTCATTATTGTTGCACACTGCTCCTAGATCGTCAATGATGACATATGATGACTCTCAGTCACTGTGTCCTCTGTCCTTGCCATTGGCTCAAAGGTAAAGCCATGACTATGACAACAGTTCACCAACATAGCGTAGACCAACATTCACTGTGAAAAGTTCAAGAAAATTATGTATTATCCAATTACCAGTATATACCATATTACAAATTTTAAAGAAAAACAAAAGCTTCTGCAAATAACGTGTTTATATACCACCACAGATGCTGAAAGAGGCTAAATTAAAAGTTTATGAACCACTGCACTGTTGGTGCTCCTATTTTAAATTTGTTTCATAAAAAAAGAATTCCAAGTTTTTTGTTCCTTGCTTTAGCATTGCTTTAGCAAAAGGAACATATGTAGTCAGGTTTGCTTGTGTGTGTGTCTGTGTGCCTTCCAATCATAAATATCAATGGGTTGACCCCTGTGTGACCTTTGTGTA
Source organism: Paracaudina chilensis (assembly GCA_027580055.1). Taxonomy (NCBI): domain Eukaryota; kingdom Metazoa; phylum Echinodermata; class Holothuroidea; order Molpadida; family Caudinidae; genus Paracaudina; species Paracaudina chilensis. The sequence continues at coordinate 13,525 of JAODFY010255974.1, read as the reverse complement.
CGAATTTATTTGGGGTCAAAGTTTTTCGGTCGGAGTTAGGATGGCTGTACAGACTTGTCGTGTTGTTTTTTGGAATCAGGAGATCAAATTACATCTGCCACCAAGTTCAAAAGGTGAAAGGTGTCACATTAGAAAAAATATGCTTATTTGGGGAGAAAATGGGCAAAGAAATTTTTCGGGGATTTTTACAATTTTGATGCTATTTTCAGATATCAAAGGTACCTTCCTGTCAAAAATGTCAATGGGTTGACCCCCTGGTAAGCTTTGTGTGTGAAGTTAATTTTCCGACATTTAATGCAAGAACTCCCAGTGCCAAGGTCTGACACGGGTTACAAGTTGTGAATAGGGTAGGGGAACATTTTGGAAATTGACGGTCATCTGATCCAAGGTCACCAAAATGATAAAATATATTTTTTTGGGGTGGGGGGAGAAAACGGGCACAGGAAAAAATGTTTGGATTTTTACAGTTTTGATGCTATATATATTCAGATCTCACTGATCAAAAATGTCAATGGGTTGAACCCGGGTGACCTTAAATTGTGTGTGAAGTTATGAGTTCAAAGTTTATTTTTAGATAATTAATGCAATAACTCCCAGTGCCAAGTACAAGTTGTGAACGGGGTAGGGGAAAATTTTCAAACTTAATGGTCATGTGATCCGAGTCACCAAAGGTCAATTAATGGTAAAAAACTTTTTAGGGAGAATATGGGCAAAGATTTTTGGTTCCTTGTGTTAGTAGCAAAAGGAACCTATGTAGTCAGGTTGGTGTGTGTGCTGCCTGGCAGCGCTCTAACTCTATATTGGAAAGGTGCATGGAAGCCATACTTGGCCTATAGATCCGTCATGGTGGAAACTGGTGCCCTATTGTTTTTGGTGCCCACAAAGGTCACCTAAGGTCAGTTATGGTCCAAAAACCCTAATATTAAAACTGCAATAACTCCCATTGCCAAGGTGCGACAAGGTTGATATTTTGGGACAACGGGTTAGGGGAACATTTTCAAACTTAACGGTCACGTGATCCAAGATCACCAAAGGTCAATTAATGGTAAAAAACTAGCATTTTTGCGATAACTTGAGAACAAATTGTCTGTTAGGGTTGGGAGTTGCGTCAATGTAATACTCTCATCGATCCGCTTCAGGGTGACCTATGACCTCAGTTTGACCTTTGGTGACCTTTCGCCTATTTTCATATTTTTGAATTCAAAATTACCTCCCGATCAAGAATATCACTGTTTGACCCCTGTGCGACCTTCGTGTGCAAAGTTATATGCGGTCAAAGGTTGTTTTTTGTTTTATCTTCTTATTAGGCACAGTTAGGATGGTCGTTCAGACTTGTTGTGTTGTTTTTTGGAATCAGGAGGTCAAACTACATCTGACCCCAAGGTCAAAGTTCAAATCAGAAAAAATATGCTTATTTCAGGGAGAAAACGGACAGAAAAGAAATAAGTTTGTCAAAGTTTTCAATTTTTTATATATGATAAAGCTCTGCAAACTCTATAGAAAAACCATTTCCTACTTCAATCGGTAAGTTACCTGGTTCTCAAGTTATGGGTGGTGAAAGGTCCATTTTTAGACATTTAATGCAATAACTTTCAAACATAACGGTCATGTGATCCAATGTCACCAAAAGTCAATTAATGGTAAAGTATTTTTTGTGATAAAATATTGGGATCTCAAAGGTACCTTCCGATCATAAAAGTCAATGGGTTGACCCCTGTGCAACTTTCGTGTGCAAAGTTATATGCGGTCAAAGGTTGTTTTTTTCTTTAGGCACTTTCTTATTAGGCACAGTTTAATAGGATGGTCGTACAGACATGTTGTGTTGTTTTTTCACCCCAAGGTCAAAAGGTTGACACAAACAATAGTGTGGATTTTAAACTGGTTCTTTATTATTTACATCTATTGCCACCAACATACTCCTTCAAACAATCCCTCCAGGTTTTCCAAACATTGTCATGGTAACCTCCCAAAGACACTTCCAGAGGAACGTGTGGATTGTTAATAAGAGTCTTTATATTTATACAAAATCCCTATTGGTTAACTCCCTATTGCTTCAGTGTGCTTCCTTTTAGCCCTACATTTTGGGTATGGTATAATCATTGAATTGGCATTACTACATTTATTTCAGTGTGTTATAGCATGGATACATGTATACACATGTACTATTTGTACCAAAATACTAAACATTGTTGGATGTAAACGAAACTTGGTACATGTAGGTAACATTTAGTGGTGAAAATTGTGATGGTCATATGGAGGTCATTTGAGGTCAAATTACTTAACATTGTTGGATCTACAATAAACTTGGTACATATATGTAACATTTGGTACCAGGGGTCATTTGAGGTAAAATGGGGAGGAGATATGCAACTCCATGAATTCCCTTTGATTATTTGGACCATTTTGGCCCACAATTATTTGTACCATTTGTGCCCAAACTTATAAATGTTATGTATATAAAAAATCATTGTCATATACCCCTAAGCAAGGAACCATAGTGCCCAAATTTATAATTATCTTAATTAGGCATCTGGCAACATTTGTGATGTCATCATTTCACAACAGGTGGAATTTGTTTATACCATGCTGAAGGCAAATAGAATCTATGCATTCATGCTGGCATGTGTATGTATATATATATATGTGTGTATGTTTGTGACACTTTGCTGGTAAATGAGTAAACCATGCTTGGTCATAATGTAACTTGATATGTATACTTCCCATAAAGGAGTACAGGCTCCCTTTTGAATTTGGTGCTGGTCAGAGTTAAAAACAACATTTTATACTCATAATGTATGAGTTCATGATCCTTCTTGTCTTGGTAGAGGTCAGGTCATCAGAGATAAATTGATAAAACCTTGTAAACAAGTTAAGTATACCATGTGTGGTTCAAACTTGATATGCATGCTTTCATTCTGTATGTACAGGGTCCGTATTGATTTTGGTACAGGTCAGAAGTCGATCACTAGAAACATTGTAAACAACATAACTTAACATGTTAGATTGCACCCTATAACTTGACACAAAGACAGATTACATCAAGTTATGCAGTTACCACACCCATAATGAATGTTATTGTTTTTGGTGCAATTCAAAGGACATCTGATGTCGACAGTTCAGACATACTAATTCTTACAATGAAGGTAGGGTTTGTGCAACACTTTCCTTTGTAAATGTAACCATTTGTAATAATGAGTCAGTGATCCCAGCCGAAAGTCCATGTGAGTTTCAATAGGTCAAACATTACCGACTTAGATCACCTTAGGTCTACTTGTGGTCATGTCAGTCATTGAATCTTACAATTAATTTGTATACTATTCCAAAGACAGAAATGTACCTTTATCCAGGCATGGAATCACAAAACCACTCAATTGTTTCTACTTTTATTATTTTTTATATTTTGTTTGAAATAGTATGCCAAAGTTTTTTTAAGCTATAGTACAAATAAAATATTTCAAGGAAAAAAATCACTCAAAATTACAATCAAATTATTATAAAGATAAACAAAATCTTCCAGGTACAATGTGCATCTGTGATCTCACAAAAAATAATTGGCAGATTCTTGATTAAAATGAAAATCAGAACTGCTTTCATTTGTCAATATCTCAAAAACCAACATTGCTATTGACTTTCATCATTGAGTGCATGCACTTGTTCTTGTTCAGAAGCTTTATCTGGACTATTTTTTAAATTTCTATGCCAAACTTGCTCTATTCCATTCATCAGTAAGAATCATGTTGGATGAATATCATACTTGACAGGTAGATACCTTGTGATGAGCAAATGTGTCTAATTTGTTTTAGTTAAAAAAATCTTAATATTCTTAAAAGGTGATTATCACCTGAAAACTCCAGGAACAATATGTGATGTCATGTAGAGAGAGAGTTCACAAAACTAAAGTTGTATTCTTACAAATATTTTTTTTTGTTGAGGAGCACATCAAACCACCATACTACTATCACGATATAGACATGCCCAGAGTGTGGAGCAAAATTGAATGGAAGGCCTTTGCCGATCTAAATTAGCCAAGTGGACATAATGATATGCATTCCACAAATAACTGCTGTTAGAGACATCAATTTTCCTTTGAAAATGGAATCCCATCTAATTCATATTTATTACAGGTGGGCTTGAACAATTTATGGCTGATACAATAACTATAAACACTTGGTTTTCTTGTTGTCCCCACAGAATTATATGATCGTAGACAAATTAAAGAGGTTTACGCATACGACTGTCAACTTGCAAGATATTTGTACGAGATTAACAAAGTCCGACAGGATATCATGGTAAGATACTCATCTATACTTGTTTGTACTAACATGTGATTTGGCAGCTCACTGATTTGCAATGATGCAAAGAGAAAACAAGAGATTGATTGTACCAGTTTGTACTTATTGATTGCACCAGTTTGTACTTATTGATTGTACCAGTTTGTACTTATTGATTGTACCAGTTTGTACTTATTGATTGCACCAGTTTGTACTTATTGATTGCACCAGTTTGTACTTATTGATTGCACCAGTTTGTACTTATTGATTGTACCAGTTTGATACTAACCCTGGCCTTCATTGTATAAAGCTACAACTACAGCTTGACCTCAGTTAAGGATACGTTGACCTGTTTAGAGACAAAGAAAAAGTACTGTCATTCTCAGGATGAGTGAGATAAATGTAGGAATCTAAGAAGTTTAATTTCAGATCAGTTTATTTTATTCTGTGGACATTAAGTTCTGAATGAACAAACTGACCCATTAAATGTGAGTGATCTTTAAGCTTCTTACAAACCTTAAAGATCCACACTGGACTTGTCCAAATGACTGATCCAGGGTAGGGGTGTAAGGATATACCTCCCCTTTGAGATATTTTTGCATAAGGAAAGGTGCTTAGAATTAAAATGGTGCAATAATTTCTAGCTTTCAAGTAAATTAAGGAAGGAACACATTCTGATTACAAATTTAGTGTTGAATAAATGGGCCTGTTATATGGGATGTATTGTTGGCTATGCAATAGGCCTAGGCTAGCATGATGAGGCACAATGCACATGAATACATCCTGGCCCCTAAATTTTAACATTAAACAAATAAAGCAAATAACCCATATTAGTGTTAAAAATGGTGAGTGGATTTTTTAAGCCTGGTCCCTATTATATTTGGTGCAGGTTGTAGTTCACTTAAAAGGTAAAAAAAAATCCCTAAATTTTAGGTATTTTTGGTACTTTCTGCTAGTAAACTCCATAAATAAACCATGCCTTTTAACAAGCAATGAATCACTTAAGCTTTCTGGTTATATAAACAATTTAAGCATCTGTCCCAGGCCTAGCTTCCCAACGATGGGCCAGATCTAGCCCACTGGGCCAAACGTTCCCCACTGCTGGTCTAAACGATGATTGGAAACCACCAGGCGCTTTATTTTCACATCTCTCATTATCTTAAATGTACATGCTCAAATTATGTTTGTCTTGTCTTTTCTATTTTCTTTTAGGAAAACTGCTTTAGCAAAGGTTCAAACATTCACCAATGTCCAGGTTTTAATTTCCAGGGAGGTAGTGACAGCGGTACTTGCCCAGCTTGAATCGTGTGAAGAGCGTGCATGCAGCCATTTTGTCTAGGTAATCCCATTAGAAAAAAAACAAGCTACCATTTACATCTTGCATCTGTGACAAGCATGCCCGATATGATTCCGGAAAAATGTGTGTGCAAGGAAATGGATAATGTACTGTCACATAACCGCATAACGGTCATTCCCAATATGATGGGTCAAAACAATCTGAGAAGTTGTCCACTAGATATCACTATTTGCCATAGTGAAGAACCATTTAATAAAGTAGAATCACTTAATGAAGAGCGTAAAACTGCTCTCATGTCTGTAAAAATTGAACGACTAGGAGTAATTATACAAATTTTTGGTTGACTGTGACCGATTTTAGGCAGATCAGAGAGGCCTGTCTGAGACAACCATTGTCTACTATGTTATGCAAACTGTGACAAATTTGAGCCAACTAAGAACATGTGAATTTCCAATATGGGCCTATGACTTACTATATCAAATATCTCCAAATTCAACCACGTCCCAAAAATTTCTTGAAAATTACCGGATTAATTTGCTTATTCAGATTGGCATCACCAGAAATGCCTGGGGGCAAGTAGAGGACACACCCATCTCAGGGGGGGTTAACTTTTTTTTGCATGCTTTGCCATGGGCACATAGGATTGGTATATGGTTAGAGTGCCCTCACCAAAAATTGTCAGTCCGGGAGCAAGTAGAGGTAGGCACATCCATCTCAAAGAGGCTGAAATGTTTTCGTTCATCAGTATAGGACATGGGTTCTTAAATAGTGCCCATCCGACCCGCAAGATGCTCCAATCCGGCCCGTGAAAAATAATTAAATGGGGGTAGAAAAATATTGCCTTAACATCGATCTTAGTTGAGAAGTGTTAAAGCTAACCTATAAGTTCTGGAGAGTGATATTTTCTTGCAATATAAGGGTGTAGTTTTTCGATTTCGGCAGGTGAGATTCTCCATTCAAAGAATGTACATATGTATGCCCTTACACCCCTCCCTAGAACGTCAATCACAATTTCAGGCAACAATTCGGGCAAGAAAAGTTCCGCCACCTCCCATTAAAACTATGGCGCTGCTCACAAAGGAGCATATATAATATCCTTGTATAGCTTGACTGTCTTGTAACCCGAATCTTTCATTATTTTTAGCAATAATGAAGCATATTAAAAGGGTAAAATTTATTAACATTTTAAATTCTCCAGAGGTTAAAAGTTGGTAAAAGTTGTATATAGATTTGATGTCAATATGAAATTAAGATTCTCAGAATTTTTAAGATTCATAGAAATAGTGACCATACTGAAAATCTGAGCACAGTATTTATATTATTGAACTCTGAACCATGTGTTCTTGTATGTTCATTTGACACAAAGTACATTTGGGTGCCACTGTTATATATGTGATGCAATAAGGGTTATTTTTGTTAATGTGTTGCATATGAAATATGCAAGGATATCAACTTTAAGCATATATTTTTGCATGGTTTCTGGGGAAGGGGTGGGGATAATTTTATTTATATATATATTTTTTGGGGGGAGGGGAGGTCAATGGAAGGGGTTAAAAGCAGTGGGAGTGGGAAGCAGCGCATGTAAAAAAATCCCCCTAGACAATTTTGAAGAAAATGACCCCTAAAAATTCAGGTACTTTATCACAGAACTTGATAGGATATAGCTTCAAAGAACCAATCACAAAATGTATGTGACATATGACATATCTGATATATATGTATATATATGTGATGGAAATTAATGTTGAATTGTTTCGTGAAACAATTGGCCACTTTCTTGCCAAAGAGTTCTATTAAACCCCACCCCAGTACAACAATATATTGTTATCCCCAGGACAAGATCTCATCCAGCATGGGTTTTGGTGTATCACTCTGGTAACATTCCCACAAAATTTGAGTGAAAGCCATGTTGAGTTAGTGCTGCTACTTGTTACCTGGTGGATAAAACTGGATCACCCCAAAACTTAAACCAAGCATTCAGCAGGTATTAGTAGGTAGCGTATAAGTAGCCTAGTTGTTTCCCCCAACAAAACACATTTTTGAAAATTGCTTTTACTGATTCCTTGTTCAAGTGAAACATTCTGGAATATCTAACTTTTGTGTTTTTTTTGTGTTTTTTTTTGCAGAATTAAAGTATGAGGTTACCACATCTTACATTCTATTTCAGAAAATTTGCTGATTCCATCTTTAATTTCCTGTACATAGTGTCCAATAATGAAACATTGAATACATCATATTCAGAAGAAAAAAAATCATTTCATTTAAAACCAACAGAATCATTACTAACATTGTTAAAACCAAAACAAACACAAAAATCAGGAAGAATACTTTCTTTCCTTCTAAACCAAAATAATTAAAAAACAAAAGAAAACATTTATGATGTGGCCTTGAAGAGAATTGTTGTTATGTTAGTTGTATTTTCTTAATTTGAAATGTTTTTGTAATTATCCTGCAAAAAATGGCTGAATAGGATTTTGCAATTCTTATTGTTATTTTTTTTCTTTGCCTGTAAATACCTACATCCCTGATGTTTTTGCATTGCATTTAAAGTGCATTCATTACATTAGTCAAATATCAATTTGATATAATTATTTTTTCTTTTGTAAAAATATTGGTAGTAGCTGTTGTTAGGTAGTATAATACATTATGGTGGTGTTGTGTAGAATATCAAGTATGTATAAAAATGTGACATGTTGTTAATGCCTGGGTCCCATATACGCGATTCAAATTGCGATACAAATTTTTACAAAGTTGATTCACCAAGCTTAGGCTCGGACACAGGGACACAACATGAACATTGATTCAACTTTCAAGTTGATTGTAGAAGAGAGCAAAATGGGACACTTATTCCATTTCAAGCAACTTTTAAGATTTACTTACATATGTAGGTTGAACAATTTTGGTTGAAAGTACTTTGAATCACATAAATTGGACCTAGGCTTTAGTGTCCACAATTGTACATAATTTTGGTCATATTTGTGAATAAAACAATGTTATGATTTTTTAGATTACATAAGATTATAATCTAGGTGAGTTTGATGTGAAGAACTGCTGTTATCACAGTGACATAGAGAATAAGAAAATGATGCACAATTAAGAAAATCATTTGGTTATGTAAATGTGATAGCACACACACAAGAATGAGTTTCTCATGCACAACCATCATTAACTTTATCATCATTAACTTTATCATCATTAACTTTATCATCATTAACTTTCAAATTTATCAATTTCAGATATATCTTAAAGCAGTAATCAGGGTTCGAGGCCTGAGAATTACCATTCTTTCACCAAAAAGAGATTATTTTATTCGGTTATGATTAAAACAATCTCTGGATCTTTCAGATCAAAAATCTTCCCTTTGCCAGAAAATTAGGCCATTACTGTAAGAGTGTTGCATTTGGTCACCAATTTTTTTGCCAAACTAGGCCAACAATGTAGATATATCACTATTGAGGCAGTATATGCATTACTCATCTCTTTGTTCAGAATGTGGGTACATTTTGTTGCAAATTATGAATGTTTAATACATTTTCACACTATACATGCTTTATGATGTGCTATAATTATGACAAAAACATTAAAACCTTGATTAGTGCTTTAAAAGGAGTAACTAAAATCTATGAGAAATCTCTTTTTCATAGATACATTATATCAAGTTATAATTATTGGACATGTTAATTATTTTTTAGATTTTTGAAATAAATAAATAATGACAATATATGTTATAAAATGTATTTATTTTCCTTCTTTCAAAGCATGAGACACATCTGGTAATTTGTTTTTATTGCAGAAATGTTCAAACAAATTTTATTGACAATATTGAAATGGGGAATCCTCATTTAAGTCAAACTTACCCTGAATGTACCCCTGAAGGCAACTCACAGAAAAAATGTCCCCCAAACTTCATCAGATACCTTGTGTTGGGATAAGTGCATGTAGCCCAATTGAATCCACATCACATTCTGAAGCATTATTTATGTTTTCCCATTAATAAGAGCCTTCTAGGATATGAAACATTGGTTTTTCATGCACTATAGGTTGTAAAATCTCTTTCAGAATTTTTTTTGGAAAGTCTCAAACTCTCAATTTTCCTTTAAATCCTGAACATGTCATGCTCTTAAAATGATGATTTGAATAGAACAACAATAGGATCATTCTGCAGTTTGGATATGCTATCTATCTCAAATTGTCTATATTTCATTTATAAAGATGTCTGCTGTTGTGTATGTGGCCTTGTCAATCCAGTCAAGAATTGGCAAGGGACAAATGAATGATATTAATTCCATTATTATTCATGAGAGGACTTTGTACTTAATTCTAAATCACTGAATATAACTTATGATATGAAGGATATTCATTCCATTAAAGGGGTCATGATAAAAAACAGGTCTATTAATTTGCCTTGTTTTATGGTGCATGTTGAAGTGCTCTGTGAATGCATTTGTAGCTTTCTGTATGGAGAAACAACCCATGAGATGATTGGGCTAATGGAGCCTATCATCCACTCACAGACAGCATTCATTATATACCTCCTTGATCTATGATTGATTTCTTTAATTGGCAGGAAATTAGGCAGAATAGGAGAATGTGAGTTTGAGTCACTCAAGAAAATAGTTCTTCATGATGGAGTCTGGGATGATTCTCTGGAAGATGTATATAGGTAGGAATCAAATTGAATGAGGGAATCAAGTTACAGAAAAATCATGTATTATAAGGTTCACATAAATTATTTGAATCTAAGTAAAGCACAAACTGCAATGTTTGGGGAAAATTTTAAATGAATATTGCTAAATCCATTCTGCTGAAGACTACAATGTCATACTCATGTAACAGCTCAAATATCATATAGTTTTGATAACATAATGTAGGCCTACAACTAAATATCATGTGTTCTTTTTATGTATGTACATCAAAGCTAGCAGTAATATTATAGAATGTAGAAAGACCATAAACCAGAAAACCAAGCGGTTTTGTGACTCCTTGCTTCCTCAAAATGATAATGCTGACAATTTTGCTGAAATCAAGGGCTATCATGTAGCTTTGCCATGTTAATGATGGGAAACTAGATACAGTACAAGACAAACAGCACTCCCACACTAAATTAGCCTGAATACAAGGCTTCTGAGTTTGACCCTTGATATCATGTTAAATCACAATTGCCCACCTTATCAGACACCTTAATACTATGGAAGTTGCCCCATTAAGTTTTAAACCTGTTTACAAGATTTTCATTGTTCATCTTAAATAATATTTGACTGATCTCAAATAACCTTTGATGTTAAATTCAAGGTGATTCATGGACAGATTACATATTTTACCAAATATGACAATTTTCTATGTTAATTAAGTTGGCCTGATTACAGAGTTTTCAGCACTTGACCCATGGTGACCTTAAATGACTTTTGACCTCTTTTCAGCTGATCAGTACAGCCAACTTCAATATCAGATATTTCAATCATGTTAAGTTTTCATTATTAAGCTTGTCTATAAGGTTTAATTTTTTTTGCCAATATTGACCTCAAATATGGTTGGCCTACATAACACATGAATTTGATCCATGTTTCCCTTATTGAGTTAACCTGATTACAAACACTGTTTGGAACACTTGAGCAATGTAACATTGACCTCAAATGGCCTTTGACTTCCTCAATAATCTCAATCTTCAATTAGCCTGATTAAAATGTTTTCAGTGTTTGACCGATGTTGACACAAATGGCCTTTACCTCTTATATAAAATCCTAAAGGACTCATATATTCAATATGGCTGACATATGTATCACCTATACTACATACCATCCAGATTACATGAGATTCCTTTTACCTTCATCAAGGAATTAAAAAGGCACTCTTAGCAAAAAACAGGGTCTTGATATTTAACAAACTGAAGGTTGAAACAACAAACACTATATTTTATCATTTTCATTGAATTGAGCAAAAAAAGGCCTGTGATCAGTGAATGACCATGGTTTATTATGTCATTGATTGAAGCCTGTTGAATGAGTCAAACCAACTCAAAGTGCCAAAACCTACCAAATAAACTCAGTTACACACTTTGTAATCTTTGAATGAACTGGTCTGTATTAAATTCAAACACAGTTATGAACACCTTTAATCTTATCTGTTCATTACATTAGGAATCTGTGAGTTCTCTGTGTCACTGACAAACTCATGTTACTTCGCTACCCAACCTTTAATCAGACGAGCAAAGTTTATGACATCACCATATAAACTGGAGTTTGTATAAAATGTGGCTTTCATTTCACAACACAGAAGCCACATAAAACCTTTGTGACAATATTATTCAGTTCTTAACTGGAGGAACAGCTGCTGCATTCATTCTCTCTTGAAGTAGAATGCTTTTCCTTGTGCTTGAAGTTCCCTCTCATACTGTGCATACTCTTGTTCCAGCTGGGTTCGAAGTGCAACTTTTCGTATCTGTGAAATAAAAATGGCAGTTGATTACCCAAAACAAAAAAATAAACTGATGAGTCCTGATCAATTAACGATGGCTATAAATATCACAAATGATTCTCAGATGAGATCTGGCAGATCCTACTGGTCATTTACAAAGTTGCAAACCTTTTATTGATTATTGCCTGTGGGGCAAAATACCACTAGGATGTGGTCCCTGATTCCTGTATTTATAGTCAGTTTATACAAATTAACTGAAATGTATCAATAATAATTACATATAACAAAGAATAATGTCGATAATTTATACTTCTGTTAAAACAACTAGCAGTTAAACTGATGAAAATATCATTTTATGAAAATCCTTTAATCAAGAAAACAACTGTATAGTAAGACTTCACATGTATAATTTATATTTCAATGTGCCCTAAATTATTGTTTTAAATTATTGAATAGTTGTGTATTAATTTACAGCTATTGAAGAATTCACTATTATGTACATAAAACATTTTTACTGGAACTAGCTGATTTTGCTTTGAAAACTATATCATCTGTATGTGCTCATGGCTGTCACTGAGATAAAGTTTGCCTACTTACAAACATAATACTGCTTATTGCATTCTTATTGAAGACATGTACAGAATGGAACCATTGGGACCACTACAGCCATCAAAGGGGTTGTGTAGGACCTGTACCAGGAACACAATATATTACATGAACTACAATATTATGCACATTTCAAAACATGCATGTATTTATGCAGCTTTAAGTCACACATGAATGCTAATGTCAATTAAAACATTCACACATGATGAATGTCACATCGCCCTTATAAAACAAGTGAATACTATATGGGGCTACAACTATAGTACTGTCAATATTACACATGCTATACATAGACAAGTGCTACGCAATATACTGAGGCTGCCAAAATTAATCATAATAGCAAGCATTGTGTGTGTACAGTGTTAATAAAAATATTGTTTGTACATATTTACATGAATGTTACATTCACCCTTGGCCTTGATTAAAGAATTCTATGCAAAATATATATATACTGCATACACAGACTGAAGCCGGCCATCTGCCGATAACCAAGGGTATGTATATTACAGGTAAGAAACCCAACGCAGTACAGGGCCATTAATGTTACAAACTGATGAGGGAAATGTTATTGATGAATCATCCAATGCAAGGTCCTCTCCTCAGTCAGCATCTGATTGTAAATATGGTCTGGGAGACTGGGAACTTATCAACACATTGATATGGATTGAAGGCTCTTGTGTATTTTACTATATCCTCTTTTCAAAAATAGCAATGCTAACTGGTGATTATGTGTTTCCTTTAATAAATGTAATAATATAACACTTGAAAAAATCTTACCATGAAAAACTTTAGTGTAGGGCTCAGATGAAAATGGCAATTTATAGTACGAGAATAAGCCAGTTCAGGGTGAGTTAATGATGTTATAAGGATATTATAATGATATGATGTCAGAGGTCACCGGAGTACAAACACAGACACGCACAATACGAACAGTGCA
>JAODFY010255973.1:0-22402 GCA_027580055.1 Paracaudina chilensis | reverse complement strand
GGGGGGAGTCTAGGATACCAAAGGATGGGTTTGGACTAGTCATACAACTCAGACAAGTGATTGTTGTAGTTTTTGAGGGGGGGGGGACTGTCCAGAAATTATGAACTATATACAAGTCCTGTGACCTAGCTTCCCAGATTTGGGTTGTTGGATCTCTGTGGAACATATTTTCTTGACTGTAATAAATTTCTATACCATTCTTGTTGGTCATTAAAGTATTTTATGTTATTTCTGAACTGGGAGAAGTCTGATGGCTTCATATATATGAATCACTGTATCTAGAGTAAACTGTTTTAATTGACTGCACAAATAATATTTTGGCTTTTTACTTTGAAATTGTGGCTGGAAATTCTATAAAATGGAACTTGGGTTAGGAAGCCGAGACATTCTTCGCTTTCTAAATTGTTCAATATCCGACTCCAATTCTTGAAATGGAGGAATTCTGAAGAGTAGCCTGTGAACTTGTAGGCTTGTATAACCTAAGTTCGTCATACAACTTACAGTATCATGGTACTAAATTTTTGTACCTTCCTAGATTGAGCGCTGTAGTATTGTTCGAGAAGGTATTTTCGATCACAGATCCCTAAACCAGGGAGTTTTGGTGATACCAAAGGTTATGTGACACCATTGCCATCTGTTGCAAAATTCTCAAGGTGGGTACAAACATTTGGGGACGTGGGACTTCTGGAAAAAAATTACATCAGCCTGTATTAGTTGTTTTAAAAGGTCTTTAAGACCTGCATCCACTGAAGTTCCTAAGGTATGACATTCACTGGAATTAGAAGCATCCAAACAACCATTTATTCAGAACTTAACAAAATTTTCTTGATTCTCTTGCAGGGATACGACCCTGAAAAATATGAGTTTATCGCATGTCAGGGGCCTATGACTCACACAATCGCAGATTTCTGGCGGCTGGTATGGCACACCAACTCTCCCATCATCGTCATGGTAACCAAATTGAAGGAGAGGAATAGGGTAAGGGATAATTTTATCAAGCAGGGTTGCCATCCTGCATGAAGTGATGTCCAGCTTACCATAGCTAATGACTTTAGTAAACACAGTTCACCTGGTAGCTAGGAGTGAACTATATGGACGGGCCAATTAAGGTCTCCGTTTACAAGACTCACCCACGCATGTAACACTAGGAGTGATTGGTCATACTAGGCTTGTACCAGGACAGGCAGATTATGATTGGTTTATGTTTGGTAGTCATGGCAATATTGTTCAGGATTTTTAGTTTAGTAGATTAAGGATCAGGAAGGACATCTAGTCCTCATGAAAGACCCTGTACCACAGATAACCCAGACATCCAGATATGATCGTGGATGAACACCGGCTCATCCGATGGACGTGAGTGTACCCCATACTTTGACCACTTTCTCAAAGTTTGGGGAGGTGAAAGCAACTTGTCCATCACCACTGTGCAACAGCCGTGCCAAACAACCTGAAGCGGACAACATGTGTCAAAAGCCTAAGGTACATAAGGACACATTACAGAAAAGCACATGTATATAGTAAACGCAGATAGGGGGACAATGGAAGATTAAGTAGGTCATAGGTCGACCGCAAACACCAAAAAAACTGAAACTCATGCATACGGTATGCCTACATTTCAACCTACCCAAACCACACCATCACATATATGATTATACAGGACATTGAATAGGTAACCGTGCTGATGTACACTAGTGCGTCTCAGCATGGAGAGGCTTTGGATGCAACGTCTTCGCACCATCCAGCCCAATGGACTCAGCATCCAATAAGGCAATGACTGACCTTCTCACCTCCCCAGCCCATATATTTTTTTATACTCTTCCAACATTTCTTTTAACCACATTTTCTTTCCTTCCTATTTCACTTTTGATATGTTTCCCTCCCAGCTAATTCCTCTTACCTCCTTTGTCATCCCTAATCCTCCCTCTGCTAATCCCTCTTCCTCTTGCTTCCTTTGTCATCACTAATCCTCACTTCCTTTCATCCCTTTCACATTCACAAAACCTTGTCCACATATCGGTTATTATAATACTGTATAATTAAAATGGTAAAATAATTTACCGACGTCCCCAATAAGCCACCGTTGATATTATCTAATATATCGCCACTTTCATATAACTATGAGAATATCGTATCGCGTTCTTAATACACTACTGCAATCAACGAGGATCACATTAACATTCTGGAATTCTTCGTACTATGAAAATTAATCTTAGAGACATTTCAAATAAAAACAACGCGTTAGCAGTTTAATTAACCTATTTACTATTCTTTTATTCTTTGTATTAATAGTTTTAATTTCACTTTATTGTTAGCAATGTCACCGGCACCTAAGATGAGTTCATCTCCGCCATGCAATGGGAAACAGGACCCGCAGAGGAGAAAGTCCTCATCACTGTCTCTCGGAAGATTCAACGGAGGACAGGCCAAGACTATGAAGGTGATCGTTCTCGGACAGGCCTCAGTCGGCAAGACCGGTAAGGATTCAGTTGAATTTTCAGATGATTTATGTGAAGGGGATATACCGGTAACCTATATAATACAGAACATTATCAAGGGTGGTTTGGAATTTTGAGACCCTTGACACAACCCCCTTTTTTTCCATATGGATATAGCCTAATCAGTGTACGTATAATATTTTCGTCTTCTATACTAAGTATCAAAACAAATTTATACTTTATTTAGTATATAAAAAAGCATACTACATAGAAGCTATTAGCATGGACATCTGCAGGGGAGGGAAGTTGCAGCACACCAAGTTTGAAATTTATAGGACCATACATTCAGGTTTTATGTAAATGCAACTTGCAACGCCCTAAAGTGTTTCTTCCAAAGGGAGTATTTTTGGGAAACATTTTCTTTACGCTACCGGTACGCGACAACCAAAGGTGGCACTCCACTTAGATGGTGTGAAGTAGTGTGAAGTCAGGCCTATTGATTTTTGCCACCTCACCCCCTTACTAAAGGTTTCTGCGGACGCCCATGGACATTATTATCGGAGTTGCCAGGAAAATACCGAGGCAGGAAATACCGGGCGCTATTTCCCCATCTGGGATATATTAGCCAATATATGGAAATAATGGGAAATATCGAAAAATTTATTTGTTGATTCGACTTTTTTTGTCAAATGATATAAGTGATATAATACCACCTTTAAAACCAAACCTCTTGAAAACAAAGAAAGCTTACATCCTATAGGCTTATAAATCATGGCCGTGACACGTTTCAATTCAGATTCAACAAGTTCTTTCCAAAGCGTTTTGTTGGCAAATAGTATACCTAATTAATACGGTTGAAGCCCTATAAGGCTTCAGAGCTTATACGGTGCATGAATTATGCAAAGGTAATATGCAGTTCAATGAAAACAATGATTCACAGCCTATAAGTAGTGTGGAGTACTAACGTTTATGGTCGAACGTTTATGATCACCAGTCAATGTCCTCTGCTCCTAATAGGTAACACATCACTATAGTGTTGCAGACTGATATCTAAATTCAGGCTCTAAAATTAATTTCGAATATTGAGAATTTGTAGTGGCGGAACCGGAAACTGAGATGGATGTCCGATTCGGTTGAAACGAGTTCACGTTTCGCGGCAATATTCCAGCAACTAAGCAAGAGTGTGTTCCCATGTGGTAATTGCATGTATAATCGCTTTTTTTGTAATTAATAATTTCTAAAAAAACAAAAAAAACACACATCAAAACATACACGAGCAATAAACATTTATTATTCCTTTCATGAATGAAAACACCCTCAACAGTTATACTCTATATTGTATTACAAGGGCGGATCCGCCGCGTACCAAAAAAAAAACCACTTATATTTAAAAATATATATATAAAACAAAAGCGGATCGAAGTCATACAAAATATCAAACTTTTTGGGTATGTGGGGTATAGTGAAGCATATGTAGTCCATAAATGTACTCCAAAAGTACATGAGCAAAACAATTCTCATAGGGGAGGGGGACACCCCCTCCCCTTAGACCGCTTCCCCATATTTGTCCCGCAAACAGATCTTTAGACAACAAGGTTCGCACCCCCTGAAACCATTTTCTGGATCCGCCCTTGGGGAGGGTTAAAAACAGTTCTTGTGTGAACATTATAATGTCATAGCTGCCCAAGTTGGAAAGGATCAAATCCTATACAAGCACCAAATCATTTCCCGTACTGGTGTAGTGATGAGTATCAAGCCCAGAAGATCTTGGGTCATGTGACTTTATCGAGTATTCATGTGAAAAATCTCCATTGTGCTTGCAATTAATATCACATTAGCACGCTTGAGTTTTTGCAGAAACCTGTATAGTCACGGACATTACCCTGGTGGATATACACATGTATTACACTTTTACAAAAATTTTGTAAGAAATATTCTTTTAAGTTAGTCATGAGTAACAAAATAAATATTTAGCTAAAACTATTAGATCGTACAATTACTCTACTACAATGCCACCTTGTTGCATGTTATGCCTATAGATACATGAACCTGTGTATATAAGGTTATCAACTAGCTAGATAAGAAAACAACTGCACATCCAAAATGACATAAATTTTCAAATATTACTGACTTTGCTGGGAACTGCTAGCAACAGAACCTGAAGTATAGTATAAACAGCAAGCCAAGATTAGATTTGGCACTTTCTTGTTGCCATGGTAATGTTCAAGACAACACTTCCTGCCATATGCTCTGGAAGTCTAATTAGCTTTGCATGTGGTCAATTTTAAGGGCCCAACCAGTAGCAGGTATGCAGACAGCACAACAGGTGTCATGAGAATTATATGCCTCCCACTCGCTTCAACCGATGAAAGACCATTTAAGGCACAGAATTCCTTTTATAATATGTGATGGTATTCAAAATATAAATATTTGTGGGATAGGGCACATTTTGAATGGCTCTGCCCTGAGTTATTATCATCATTTAAATTGGTGTTTGCATGAGCCCCAAAAAATATGGTGTGCACCCTGGTCTGTGCACAGACATGACAATTACCTTCCACCTGCCCATAATGTCACCATTAATTCTTAGAGGGAATGATTATATATTATTGATAGTGACACCAAGTATTGATTTACAGGTAGAACTACTATACACTGACTGCTGATAGTGTAACCACTGATACACATACTGAACTACTTACTATACAGTGAAATGCTGATAGTGTAACCACTGATATACAGTGAACTGCTGATAGTGTAATCAATGATTTATGTACTGGACTACTATACAGTGAACTGTTGATAGTGTAATCACTGATTCATGTACTGAACTAATATACAGTGAACTGCTGATAGTGTCTGCACCGATGATTTACAAGTAGAACTATACTATATACAGTGACTGCTGATAGTGTAATCACTGATTCATGTATTATTGGACTGCTATAGTGAACTGCTGACGCAGTGTCACCAATGATTTACAGGTAGAACTACTATACAGTGACTTCTGATAGTGTAACCACTGATACACATACTGAACTACTTACTATACAGTGAAATGCTGATAGCGTAACAACTGATATACAGTGAACTGCTGATAGTGTAACCACTGATATACAGTGAACTGCTGATAGTGTAATCACTGATTTATGTACTGGACTACTATACAGTGAACTGTTGATAGTGTAATCACTGATTCATGTACTGAACTACTATACAGTGACTGCTGATAGTGTCTGCACCGATGATTTACAAGTAGAACTAACTATACAGTGACTGCTGATAGTGTAATCACTGATTCATGTATTGGACTGCTATAGTGAACTGCTGACAAAGTGTCACCAATGATTTACAGGTAGAACTACTATACAGTGACTGCTGATAGTGTAACCACTGATACACATACTGAACTACTATACAGTGAACTGCTGATAGCATAATCACTGATATACAGTGAACTGCTGATAGTGTAAACACTAATATACAGTGAACTGCTGATAGTATAATCACTGATTTATGTACTGGACTACTATACAGTGAACTGCTGATAGTGTTATCACTGATTCATGTACTGAACTACTATACAGTGAACTGCTGATATAGTGTCTGCACCGATGATTTACAGGTAGAACTACTATACACTGACTGCTGATAGTGTGATTCATGTATTGGACTACTATAGTGAACTGCTGATATGTCACCAATGATTTACAGGTAGAACTACTATACACTGACTGCTGATAGTGTAACCACTGATACACATACTGAACTACAGTGAACTGCTGATAGTGTCACCGATGATTTACAGGTAGAACTACTATACAGTGAATTGCTGATATAGTGTAACCACTGATACACATACTGAACTACTATACAGTGAAATGCTGATAGTGCACTGATATGCAGTGAACTGCTGATAGTGTAATCACTGATTTATGTACTGGACTACTATACAGTGAACTGCTGATAGTGTCCCCGATGATTTACAAGTAGAACTACTATAGAAATTATAATGACATTTCATCAATACAAATGAATATGAAGTGCGAAGAGTGACAAATATTGTTCGGTTTGAGAAAGTGAGAAAGGTCTGCTTCATTTACTCTACCGGTAGATAAACCTCTTTGTTTAATATCAAAGTGAAATAAAATGGAGGTCTAGCTACCCTATCTTAGCAATCTCTGGGGATTATTTTGGCATTTGTAGACATGTGCTAAGAACACAAGAAGTGTTAGGTGCAAGTTTGCAAACTGTTGGTGATTATCACCAGAATGTTTGCCTGCATGTTAGACCTCATAGGGGTGGGGGGGGGGGAGTGCAATGGTTTAGTGGGGGAGGGGGGGGTAAGTGAATTTCATAGACCTCCCCAAGAAACTTGTGATTGGTCAAAGCCTCATATCTAACAGCAAATCAGCTGACCATCAGCAGATTTTTGGAATTCTTGGGTTCTAAGAGTTGTTTACTTTTAACCTTGAGATGTCTTGTCTATAATAAACACTCGTAAATTTAATGTTAGTACAGTTGAAGTTGACCCAGACACATTTACATGCCATCACCAGCTCCACCAGCGATGCAGCTGACTACTGTGTAAATCACAAAGGAAAGTCAGACCTGTTTTGTTAGTCAACAAAACTCAATTTTAATTCTTTTTTGAATTCAATGATAAGTACTACAACAACATGTTTTGACTGACTTTCTTAGAGCCTGCGTAGTTTTATTATGATCTATGCAATTGACCCTTGCTTGCTTGGGGTCAGATAAAATACTGTCATGAGTACCC
Organism: Paracaudina chilensis; assembly: GCA_027580055.1. Taxonomy (NCBI): domain Eukaryota; kingdom Metazoa; phylum Echinodermata; class Holothuroidea; order Molpadida; family Caudinidae; genus Paracaudina; species Paracaudina chilensis. The sequence continues at coordinate 15,187 of JAODFY010255973.1, read as the reverse complement.
TAGTAGGTCATTCAAAGTTGGAGCTAGCTAGAGATGCACAGTCAGCTGGAAAATTGGTTTAGTCTGCGATCCTTGACTTAATGCTTTAAATGATTTGTTATATTTGTCGGGGTACAGTGAGAGGGAGGGTACAGTTGGGATCCTCACATCATCTTGGTGGTGTATATATGCTATAACCGTGGTGTAGTACATACCATTGTGTGGGTGGAAATCCTTGAGTGTTACAGAAATGAATTTTTTTTTCATAATAGTCCCTCCCGCCCGGTGATATTGACCAACTTGATTGATTTTTTTCTACCACTGTTTGCTCTGGGAGTGTACTGTCAAGGAATCTAGGCGGCCAAGTCCCGATTAGAGATGAATGGACAGCTGAAAAAAAATGGAGTTCAGCTGCCTTGCTTTAAATCATGTGGGGGGGTGGGGGAGGTGTGTGGGAGGGGTTGTGGGAGGGAACATTTTCACCTCAAACTGCCTCTCATCCTTAGATTGGTCTCTATAAACCTTGGTTGTAATAAATTAGACAGCATCTAAAGTTTAAGGATTTATTCTTATTTCGTTTATTATTTATCTTTATTCATCTTCCTGATTAGGATATTGACAGAGTAAGATGATCCACTTCCAGGGGAGCTCAAGAACAAGATCGAATATTAATCCCCTGCCTTCCTACCCATATCATATTGAAATATCATATTGACCATGCATTCCCCCCCTCCCCCCTCAGAGAAAATCTGACCACCAGACAGGTGATGTTTGGGTCTAGGAATGTGTGGCTGTTATTTACTTATCTTATCCTCCTATTTGCCAAGAGGGACAGAGCTAGGAGACACTGACAAATATTTGGCATTCCTGGCAACTCACTCCTGCTCATCTTGGTTGGTTTTGTTGACTTCATTGTTGTCTGGGTTTCGGTTGTCCCAAGGTAACACCTGTGGTGACCTCTGATTGTGCTAGAATATGCCAAAAGCATGCAGTCAGGGGCGGGATCAGAATGTAAAGTCACAGTGAATGGGGCTGCATGCATGCCTGCCTTTCTTGAACATCAACAGAGGGCGCTCTCATATAGGTCCTAAACAGACCTGTGCATCACTATCTGTGAATAACTATTGCAAAATAATTTGTGTACGTACCAAACAAACTTATGTGCACTCATTATACTAGTGGTAGTAGCTAGCCTAGGCTATGGAATGTTACAGTGTTTTTAGTGTTACTGAGTGTTAGGCTAGTTAATCAAACTTTGTTACAGTTGATGGCAAATTACCTTTCTATGAGATTTTATTTTCTTTTGTGAGTATTATAGACCTTCTGGTTATAAGCTTTTGTTTCAAACTGCAGGGGCACTGTCCAGGATGAATACAGCCTAACATATATTAATGCAGAACGTAAACGCTAATGTTAGCTAGCATAGCACCTTCTCAGTCTTGGCCACAATTTGTATAATTCACGCAACTACTAGGGGCCTATACGACAGCGCCCTCTGTTGGTATTCTGTCGGGTGGGCAGCCCCATTGAAGAGGTGGTGGCATGGATGGAAAGATTGAGTACTGTAGCTGGAAATGCTAATTGGGCACATGAAAAGGGTGCTCGTAAAAAGTTACGAGGGGGATGCCTGGGATAAAGTACACCTTAATAAATATTTCTTATCAGCGAGATGACGCATTGAGTCCCACCATTAAAGAGGCGGCAGCCACATCTGTGTGTTGGAACAATTTATTGCAAGTATATACTTATTACAGACATGCCAACCTGTCATGTACAAAAATAGGGAGATTAGGGAAAAAATATAGGGAGATTAGGGAAAAAATAGGGAGATTTGCAAACCCAACTGACATAATATGAAACAATAGAGAGTGTGTCCACGAGACTGCGGTTTACGAGATGCTACTGTACAGTCAGTGTTTCTCCAACCTACGATAATGTTGTCTGCTTGACAGACGCAATGTTAGGGGTTCCCTCCACTGCATTTAACAGTTAGTATAACGAACGTAAACACACTTGCTGATGTTTCATACTCTCATTCATTCATTTTTAGTGGAAACCCATATGCGATGTGGATTTATTTTGTATCCTACCGTACAGTAATTAATTGGGAAGAATAATCCTAGTTTGCTGAAAATTTCTTCAATGGGATGACCCCAAAACCGGGAGATTGTGATATTGGAATAAAAACCGGGAGACTCCTGGTAAAATCGGGAGGGTTGGCAGGTCTGTTATTACTTCCATCATCTAACTAAATTAGCATATATTCTATATTACCATGATTTAGTAGCTCGTTAATGTTGGTAACTATATAGCCCTGGGCTATCAGGTTTGTGCATATTTTGGGCACTGCCTGTGGCTGCATATCATAATCATCTCATTACATGCATTCATGATACAGCGTTACTCAGCGTTTATGTATCTGCTTATAGTGTGTAGAGAAATTACTTTGACCCCAAATATACTATAACATGGCAAAACCTGACTTTTGTTTACTGGAATAACATAGCAGTACAGTTACATGTCATGAATCATTAACCGATGATCGACATGAAGCAGATTTTTACATATTGGTCCTAGGCATGCAGTGCAAATCTAACCATCTCCAGCTAACCCTTTAGGTGAGCACACAGTCCTCCTGGGAGGTGTGAACTGCTTGCAAAGCCAATTAAAGTCTATGTACATAATTCACTCATGCATGTTACACTGAGGAGTGAGTGTTTAGAATTTGGAAGTAGTACCATGTTTTTGTTTGGTAGTCATGACAGATGACAGTACTATATAGTTTTTAGACCCCTCCTTGAACATGTGAATTAGGCAAAACCACAAACTGGCAGGCAAGGTCACTGTACTAATCCTTCTTCCCCAACTTAGTGCCTATAACTCAGGGATGGGGCTGCTATAGGTGATAGAAAAGCATGAATTGCGTCATTGATTTAGCAGAGGGAATACAGTAACATATGCTGTAGCGTTTTTGGTGGAAAAACAGCTGCTGTTGTGTGTTAAATTGTGTGACATTGGTTCTATCACATACCGTCTGCCATCAGCTGGCAATCAATAAGGAGGGCAACTGCGTATGTTTGCTCAATCGTTCTATATTATAATGTATTATACAGTGATGATGATCATCTTGTCAAAGTGAGGCAATTTTGGTAGCCCATAATTTCATATCGGCAATAACAAAGAAAATGATCAGTCATTTGTGATTAAAGTGTCAAATTTAAAGTACCCTTTAAATGTAGCTTTTGATGTTTGCTAGGAATACTGTCAGAATTTGAGCAGCAGCTAGCATATGAGCAGCAAATATTACTATCAAACTAAAACCACTGGGCTGTTCATCTAGTCTATATAGTCTTTCATATAAAACAAATATTCTTACTATTCTAATTGAAGCTTATAAACATATGTTTCATGCGTTTTGTTCGGCGACAAATAATATGCAATACACCGGTAATTGTCACTAAATAGATGTAATAATACACCAGCATTTTGAAAGCAGCCAATCATTTGTGCAATCCCAGATCGGCAATTTTAGATGGCAAAATGAACATTGCATCTGCAAGCTTGCTCTTTTGGTGGCTTTAATAACACCATATTCCCATTTCCACATTGGCCTATTGGCTGGCCATGATTGCTTTTAATACCCAGACTGCATCCTCATTTCTGCCCAAAGTTACTGGTGCATCCAGGTCCCCAAAATACAAAATTTATAACACATACTTAACGTATAGACCTCATATTACCTTGAATCAAATTTGGCGGCCACACCCCTCCAAACCGATAGTGTGTTAGGCTATGGAGCCTATATCCCCGGAAAAACAAAATGTATGCTAAATGAGATATGAGGTTAATAAATGCCTAAACCAGGTGATTTTTAACAGAATTGCACTTGTTGGTTGGTATCAGTATACAGATCGAGTATAGTTCAAAAAGCATTCGGACTGTAACGGTTGCTGCCCTCATTCATAGTACTTAGTCAAAGCGTTTTTTTTCTTCTTTTTTTTCCACAAGATATTTAAACAACTGAAATATGTAACAAGAACGGACAGTAATGAAACTAGAAGTGAAAGGAATTAGTGAAACTAGGAACCCTGTTGGGCATGCCAAGGATTGATTACACTCCTTTAAGACATAATAATGTAGGATAATTCAATCTGATCAATGAAGCTACCCCCCAATCCCCTTAACAGCATATCGCTATCAGTGTTTTATAACATTTGGATGAAAACATGTATTGTAATATCCTGCCTCTTTAATGAATCAGGGCCAGTATCATATATTTATTGGTATTTGTCACCCCCAAAGGTCAGAAATTCCCCCCACTGTCTGTTTTCCCCTCCCTTCCCACTTCTGCACTTCTGTAAGTCAACCAATTGCTCTAGCTGTGCCCTTTTTATTTATTGATTAAAACATTGTACCACTTGAGAGGTATTATTATATGGCCAATTTATTTGTTTTTATTCTTCCATTTTATTTGTTTTGTGTCTTGTAGATGGCCTTTTTCCTGCCAACTTTAACTGATTAGAATATTGCTTGATTTTAACTGCCCCCCTCCCACCCCCCAAGCTGGTTAAACACTGTTTGTACCTTTAAAACAAATATGTAAAATCCAGTTTGCATTCCTGTCCACTGAGGTGAGCTGAGGTTAACTTGCCATGCTAGCTTCCGGTTTCAGCCAGTGTGTGGTTGACCTGTGGTACACAGTAGGCGTGTCCTGGCACCACGCTGTGGGGCAGACAGGGTAACAATTGCCCCAGGGTCAACCAACAGTGTTTTTTAACATGGAACTATAATGCCAATTCATTTTGAATTCTTTTGGCCTTTGAATGCATGCTTGTTTGCAGGTATGTTAACTTTATATGTCGTGTGCAGTCAGTTGTAATCATCTGGAGGGCTTGTTTGACAGGATTATCATTTTTGAACGCTTCGGATAGATTCGGACAAGCTAAACATTTATTTTGCGACTTGGGCATGATAATAGGCTGGTAAGTGTAAAGTTATATATATGTGTATATGTATGTCTATAATTCAGTACCCACAGATCTCTACATTTATATGCCAAACAACGAGCCAGATGGGGCAATTAAGTGGCCCCCAGAATTCACTTAATTGCCCTCATTTATTTCATTTGCCCTCATTTAAAAAAAAAAAGAAGAATCGTGACATATTGCAGCAATTTAACCACATCAGGACTGGATGTTAATTTGCATGCTTTTGAGGTATGTAACTAGTGATAGACAATTCAGACGACGTGTAATAAAATCATGTGCAGCAGAGTCAAAATGATTCAAAGGTTGTGAACCACTTTATACTAGATTACTGTGGGTATTCAATTGGAAATGCACTTTTTGTCCCGCTGATGGCGAAAAAATCATTCTTAGTTTATTTATCCATCAGGGTTATATAGCGCTGGCTCAGAAATTTTGGGGTCCAGTGATGCAATATCAACACATAAATCAACAAAACACTGTGATTTATGTGAAAAAGAGGGTTATTTTTGTCTCTTTTGGACCCCCTAGGTGCACACAAATCCAAACCTTGTGGGTCCGAACTGCTTAAAAATGGTTGATCTATATGAGACCCCTTGTAGTGCTATAACCCTGTTATACATGGTACCACTGCTTTATGTTAGTTAGTTCATTTTGTTAGCTCAGTTGTATTATATATCCATGTTATTATGGGCGTATGAGAGAGATATCGGGCAAGTCAAATTAGTATTCACTTGCCCTGATTGTGGCTTCTACTCCCAACCCCCCTCGCAAGTGTCAAACACTAAGGCCTTGTTCGGACTGTAAAATGCTGGGGGATCATGCACAAGCGAAGGGGGATCAAGTGTGGATGCCCGCATACTCAGTGCAGGTCAGACCCCACAATCGTGGTCTGTGCATCGCCCTCTGTACAATGCTGATCTCGCACCCATTCACCAGTGTGGATCACTGTGGATCAACGTAACTATCAACCAGGCTTTTCAGCCACAAAATATCACAAAGTGTGATGTTTTAATCATTCAGTCCATAGCTCATCACTATTAAAAGCTGCAGCTCTAACAGTGAATGAGCTAACCAGTCAAGCAGATTTCTTATTTAACCAATTATGAATGTTTGGCTTAAGGTCAAACAACTCTCACTCTGAGAATGCTACAAATCAGCCAGCCTGATCAGGTCATATTTGCTGTTTACGTATGGGGCTTGGACCAATCACAAATCAGCCAGACTGGTCAGCTCATTGGCTGTTACGTATGGGGCTTGGACCAATCACAAATCAGCCAGACTGATCAGGTCATATTTGCTGTTAAGTATGGGGCTTGGACCAATCACAAATCAGCCAGACTGATCAGCTCATTGGCTGTTACATACTGTATGGGGCTTGGACCAATCACAAATCAGCCAGACTGATCAGCTCATTGGCTGTTACATATGGGGCTTGGACCAATCACAAATCAGCCAGACTGATCAGCTCATTGGCTGTAATGTATGGGGCTTGGACCAATCACAAATCAGCCAGACTGATCAGGTCATATTTGCTGTTACGTATGGGGCTTAATTGGACCAATCACAAATCAGCCAGACTGGTCAGCTCATTGGCTGTTACGTATGGGTCTTGGACCAATCACAAATTCCATGGGAAGGTCTGTGACATTAAAATTGTAAACCTTTAGACTGCTACATGACTTTTTTCAGTGTATGATATATAGATATTATTTATTCAGCCAATGTCAAAATGTACAATGCAAAATCGAAAGATCCTGCAGAGCCTCAAACACTACAAAAATATAAATACATAAAAACAAGTAAAAAATAGTGATCATATATATATACACAGTATAAAACAAGTACAAAAATAGAGATTGGATACATAAAAGGATTAAGAATATTGATGAACATCAAACATACAAACTACAAAATTCAATAAATATATGTAAATTTCAGTGACTACTACGAATATTGTAAACTTTCAGAGCAGAACGGTAAAAACTAGCTGTCAAGAAGTCGCTTAGATCCTCTTAAAGTCTGAAGTCTCTTTCCTGATTGGAGGAATATGCTTGATTTACATAAATAATGAACTACTTCTGTGTTTTATTCAACAATCAGTGGCTTTTATATGCAAAATGGGACCGTGAAATTTCAATTTTTTTTCTTTAAGAAATTTAAAAAAATGTCTCGCACCTAAAGTTATGCTACATCCTTAAGAATTTTGTCCGTGAAATGCTACTACTCATCATTCCCATCAAGTCCCATTTCAATAGCATGTCTGTTTGTTGAGGTACTCATTTTCATGCAGTTCACTTTCATTTGTTACTGAACTCTCCTTTAACATTCAAATTTATGTTGAGGAAACAGGTGGGGTGCAGTTATATGGGGGGGGGGGGGGGGTGGGGGGGGGGGGGGGGTGATTGAGATAACTGTTGGGTTTGAGTTAGTTGCTAAAATGCTGTCCTCTATCAGAATGCCAAGCATGAAACGGTTGCCATAACACATACTTCTCCAATTGAGATGATATAGTCTGGTATGGTCACCCCTTTGACACCAAAGATATTTGTAGCAAGTTGACACAATCAGGGTCGGTCAGGAATGAAGGCAGCCGATGAAAGTGAACAGGTGTTTAGCAGGTGTGTTTATAGGGACGTGCGTCAGTTTACTAGTAGTTCATTGGTATGTACTGCAGTGCCAATTGTTGGTTGAAAGACTTTCTGAAATGCCCCATTCCCACAACCCCCCTCCCCACCCCAACCCACATAAAATCTGCAACTTGAAGCTGCATATTTAGGATAAGAGTGATCAGTGTTTATTATCAAGGTCATTATATGGATGTGCTGCATCAGTCAATAAGTCTACTGGTATGTTTTTAGGAGTATACCAATGGTAATTGGTTGAAAGACTTCCTGAAATGCCCCATTAACAACCCCACCCCACCCACATAAAATCAGCAACTGAAGCTGCATATTTAGGATAAGAGTTATCAGTGTATATCAAGGTCATTTTTCGGGATGTACTGCATCAGTCAAATAGTCTACTGGTATGTTTTTAGGAGTACGGTTGGTAATTAGTTGAAATACTTCCTGAAATGCTGAAAATTCTCACAATTGAAAAGATAGAATCTACAATTGAAGCAATCTACAATCTTGGTCAAAACTGTTGGGACACTTAATTGACACGGCAACAGCAATATAATAACCATTTTATCACTCTCCAAGTTAATAAGGAAGATGCCCAGAATATTGTTTTGGGACGAATAACCCTCAACCCCACTCCCCTGTCCAATTTTGTTTCCTGAAGAAAAAAAATTATATGAAGTGAATATTACTTGTTCCAACATTGTACGAGGGAGTGGGGGTGTCCCAAGGAGTTTTTTCCCCCAAGATTGTAGCTAGGTTTAGGGTTTATTGGAGCATATATGGTTGGTGGTTTGTCTTAAAGCCTCAAAATTGAGATTATACATCTGTGTAATTATATCCACAAAGAGGCATACTGTCATTGGCTAGCTCATTGGGGTTGTCTATAAAGGCAATAATTCTCTATGGAGAATCTCTTCTTGCTGTTTGGGAGAAAAGCTCAAATTCATTTGAAATTGCTTCAACCAACCACCAGCTACCTCATCTTCCCAATCCACAAATAAAATATCAAAAAGATGAAACAAGTTGATCAAACTCGACGATAAATTTTACATTCACAGAATCGGTGAGCGTTGTAAAGTACTATTTACGGTGGTAAATCACTAACTCTTGGCTGTATGGCATTTCGTGGTCTCTCTCACTCTCACTCACTCTCCTTCGATTATTATTCCCTGGCTGTATTAACCAATGGTGTGTGAGAGAGAGTAAGACAGCACTGCGATGTCCGAACTACAGCAAATAATGCATACAGAGGGATAACATCGCCTGGAAGTAATTATCTCTGTGTCTGAGCGGGTGACGTGCACGGATGGATGGCTTGCGTGTGATGAGAAGCATCACTCCCTGAATGTAGTATATATATATATATATAATAGTAATATATATCATTACAGCCCCTCCATTGAGTGAGTATATGTATAGCAGCGATTCAAATGCTGGATAAATCAGTGAGCCAGTTGCTGTGTGGGATAGTTAACATCATTTACTACCTGCAGCCACTGTGAAACATGCTTGAGGTTGATGTCTCCAGAACGAAAATATCAGAACGTCCGACAAGCCACACATTGAAGTCCTTTTTTTCTCACGGATGAAAATTGCAAATATATATACTTTTATTCAAGCGATTGGATAATATAATGGAAATAAATACCCTTAACAGCTTTCGTGTTGGGAGTGTCATCGCCTGAGGAATTATATATTTTTGGAGTCAAAATAGGCATGAAATGATTAATTTCCAAATGATGAATATATCAGTGTGTATAAGTAGACGTGTGTCCTATGCCAGCATATATCATTTATTCATGTGAGAATACTTTTTAATTGTTTTTTGTTGTGTTGTGTTTGGGGAATTGTTGCCATCGACATGCGAGTTATTAAGGTAAATTATGACATTCACTGTCGTTCATGTCCTCGTAACTGCTAGTAAATATAATTATATTTATTCCGCCGTGTTCTGTTTACATATGGACAAACTTGCTTACAGGGCTGTATGTGCAGAGTGATGTCAGTGTGTTGTATCTGTGTACATATGAATTACTGAAGGCTGGTTATTTATAGTGTTTATTTGGGTATTGATCAAATTAAAGATAAAATTTGAATATTTTTTTTTACCTTTCAGATATTTTGTTTATATGTTTATATGTATTTTCAGTATCTTTTATGTTGCCATAGTAATATGACTTGCTGAGAGCATGAATTGATAAGTATTGAGAGTGTGGGGGTGGGAAGATATATTGTAGAGCTTATGCACCATATGTTTGCATTCATGCATAACATATATGGCCAGTTATATGTGTTCATTCATTCATTCATGAAAATTTAAAAAAAAATCTAAATGCCACAAGAGTTATGCTGAGTTGGAGCTGGGCAGGGGGGGCAGATAGGGGTTTGTTGTGGGGCATATTTTATTCATGAGGCCACGTGAGGGAAAGGGATATTCAAGTGATGCAAAATTTGCTCTTATGGGGTGGGAGGAGAGTGGGGGTGATTACTCCCTTGATTACAACATGGGGAACGGTGTTGGTAGATCAATGCATATATTGTAGGATGAGTGTAGGATTAAGGGCATATTTGCAGGTTAGCTTTGTTTTCTGTGGTATTGTCTGTTTTTTGATGATATAGATACATTGGGCAGGTAACAGCTGTTTAGGAGTGAGCTCCGTTTTAACAGTCGACAACAGACAAACACGATTATTCAAGCTGTCTGGCGGATGACCGGTTTGTTGCCAAAACTTGACAACAGGTGCTTCATTGGCAACACAAATGCTGGATTAATGCTTGAGCTTATTGAAGACAACATAGACCAATTACCTGTCCAATGAGTACAAGTACAATTAATGCTATATTCCTCCATATGCCGAAAGAATAAAATGCTGTGGTTGTTAATCGGAGGGTGGATTAGTCGACCATTTTGGCAGATTTCTGGTTTACTCAGGGAAAGAGTTGTTTGCCTTTAAGCTTGCAAAGTTCTAAGGCTTCAATCATTCTTTTTGGCCCTGCAGAGGATAATGGTTATTTCCATAGGCTTGGAGCATAGTAGGTGTGCAAGCTCCTGAAACCATAGGTGTTGGTATTTGTATTGTGAGGAGGTAACAATTTAAAACACATCCTTACCTCATAACTAAATTAATATATCCTGTCTTACCATGATATAGCATTCTGGCATCTTTTTGTATGTAGTAGTGGTCACCCCCAACTCTCTAGACCCTCCTTCCTCATTTGCCAAGCAAACAAGAATGTTGTGTTATAGTTTTTCTGGTATATCATACTCGTTTTTGGAAACTTTTTTCATCTGGGAATCACCAGTTTTGGTTACCAGGTCTGGTTGTCCGCCAATGAATCTTTTAGCCTTGGTCCACTGGATGCCCGGCCTGCTAATTTATAACACTGCCTAGGGAGAAAGTTTTCTCTTGAACATTTAAGCAGTCCGATTTAATCTTCCTCTGTGTTTTACACTGGTTGTTTCCTCTCATCTCTTGCAGGAATGAATTTATTGACAACATAGAGAATTGACCATGTCAGGGTCAGAGCCGGTCGTTGCACATTACCCATCACCAAACCACACACAATACCACGATGTCACGCCGATAAATGGCGAAACCAGCTCGACCACCAGCAGCGAGGCAGAGCCCCAGTTTCCCCCCATTAAAGGGGTCCAGCAGAATGGGCCCATCATCGAGAACGGCCCGGATGTGTATCAGTCGGATAGTTCCATCGATAGCGGACAGAGCCAACCCACCCAGTACATAAATGGCCCCATCCATGCTGGGATGTACCCAGGCTGTGAATATGAAGCCCACATGGAAGGCCACGTCGGCGGATACACGGTACCCGTGCCGGAATATGATGGGAACCAGAACTTGGAGTATCCATCGCAGGGCCCGGAATTCATTCCTCAAGAGCTTTATGCAAACCACGGAACGGAGTACGTGGACTACCAGGGGCAGGGACAAATCATTGGCCAAGGTAAGTGATGGAGGTCGGGGATTTTATTATCCCACAGAGATGGTTAAGGAAGGGGATCCTGGACTGGGAATTTGAGAATGGATGTGGTATGTGCCAAACACTGTGTAAAATGTGGCAAGGTCACTAATTGCATGTTTAACACATCACCCTTGGTGCAGAATGGTATACCGAAATGACAAGAGACAAACATGGAGATTTCTCTGTATTTACTTATGCTCCCACAAACTTCCCTGCCTTAAAGGTCTTTACTGTAGGCGCAAAATAAACTGCTCATGCCCCAATCTGGTAGCTTTCAACCCAACCCTTACTGCAATAGCACTCCCTCTATATATGTCATCTTGAATTCAACCGCGCCTCCCAGGAGCAAACCTGTGTAAGAAAAATTATTTTGAGCATCCTAACATCATCCCCCAACCTTATCCCCCAACCTTACAGGAACCCTCTTCAGGTTTCACTGAGATTTGCCAGTTGAAGTGCTCCTGCAATGTATCCTTAAGGATTTTTGGCTTTGCTTGATTCCCTTGCCTGTTGTAGACTTATCTAGTGTAGTCCTCTCCCTGTGCTGCTACACTAGGCTCCCATGAGGCTTGGGGTCCCCCTTACTCCCCCTTTATAATTTTGTAAGACTGGTGGTAGTTCGGACTAGTTTGCCCCCTGGTGAACACTGCATCAACATGGAAAGGTCACTAATTGTTTACTAAATCACTCCCCCACCACCCCTGTACAGAATGGTATTACTGGACATATCTTGCACATCTCTGCACATTCACATAACAATCTAAGATTGCAGGGTGGGGAACCTTCCCAGAAGGAGGATCAAGCTTTCAAGATCTGATCCTCTTGGGCATGCTTATGGGGTCAGTCTCCACCCTCCCCCCTCCCAAGCAGTGATCCTTGAAAGTCAAATTTGATCCTTGACATTGTATATATACAGTTAATGTACAGAAGGTACCTTAATCGATAGAAACCAAAAAAACAAATAATTATCTCAGGGCCAACCAAAACAAATTGACCCCCACAATTTTTACAAGGTGCTGCTTTGTCTTATTGACAACCATTACAAATTCTTAAATACATACAACTGTGCAAATGTGCTGGAGTATATCAATTTCCTCATTTTTGTATCATAAGGATTGGTTGAATACGTGAACAACGTTTTGATCACCACTTTAACTCAATCATCTGGCCCAGTGATCAAGTTCAGGGTCTTTCATGGTAGGTGGTAGATATGACCAGAATGACAGACAGCAGTCAAGGCCAATTTGAGATTTACAAAATGAAGCAATCAATGTATAAGTTTGCAATAATAGGAATTTCAAGTTGATTTAAAGGAGAACTAAAGCAAACAGGTAAATGTTTATATGTTATATGAAGGTTATGAAAATATGTTAAATATATTTGATCAAAGCTGGGCTTATAAATTGCAGGGACCACCAAAAGCCCATTGCCATATATATGTGTAAAAATAATCACAGGGCACTTAAGTTCTCACTCGACGAGATTAAGGAAAGGAGGATTATTTGAACCAGGAAGAGTAATCAACATCATACAAAAAGGGACTGCTGGATCAGACTCCAGCAGTCTAGATATTACTTGCAAAAGGTTTGTGACCGCACGAGGACGATCAAGATTGAGCATTGAGGATGCTCGGAAGATCATGTGACTAAAAGTGCTCAAGACTTAAATTCAAATGAACCGTAAACTGTAATTGTGAACGGTGGAATTCCCAGGCATATATAACAGCAAATAAAACTAACCAGTTTAGCAGAATTCTAGGATAATTGTGACGAGAGTTGGGTTCTTTTAAGCACTCTTTTTTTTTGCCCCTCCCCGTCCCTCCTGCATGTCCATATGCCGGACATACAAGGTGTTGTGTCGCCCCCAGTCTCAGTTCTAGGTTTGAAAATAGCTTGGGTAGTGTGGAATTAGGAACTATATAAAATCCATGCAACAAGCAGTCCAAGATTGCGATAATGAATGTTGATGAAATGATTTATTGGTTTCTTTCTTTCTTGATTGGTTGATTAAACAGTATTAATTAATAATTTTAACATGCACGAACACAGAGACTTTACACCATTGATATTTGTAGCAAGATTGAATAACTTTCTAAACACAAGGGGATGATAACACCCTTTCAACCAATCATGACACAACAATATTGCCACATGCTATAACTAACCAATCAAACCCTTAATTCCCAGGATATTACATAATTATAAGGATTACTTAAACACTCATTAGCATATAGATCAATATTCATGAAGATCAGAGGTTAATCACTCCAAGTGTGTGTGATACAACACAAGGACAGGTTCTTAAGATAATTATGCACATGTATAGTGATTTGTAAACAATAATTAGTGACCTTTACATGCTTGCATATTACTTTCTGTTCAATGCTAATACTGCACCAGTTTCTTAAATGGGGAGGGGTGATACATCCAAGATAATAATTAAATTCTTTACCTCCCACTGGTGGTTGTAAAACGTTCATCACCCCTCAAGTTCTCAGATGAGAACAAGCTCTTAACTACTGCTGTGTACTGAATATAAATGTACTAGGGTGATCCCACTAGCCAAGAATTTATTGTGCCCCATCTAAGTGACCTTGATGGCTGGCTCATGGGCAACTTACTGTGGTTGCTATGTGTATACCTGGGTCATTACTTAACCAGACCTTACCATTGTCAAGGACGAAGTCCAAGGAACTCTTCCATCAAGTTCATGCTAGTACCTTCAAAGCATTGGGATATTAAGAGACAGTTTTGCGACCGACTTTTGCACATCCCTTGCCTCTAAGCTTTGAGGCAGCTGCATGCACCTGTTGGTGAAATGATAGATGCCCAGAGAGTTCTTTGAACTTGATGGTTGGAGAGTGATTTATACTCGGGAAGGGGGGACATGCATTAGGGTTAGAGCTATATAGTGAGAAAGGGCAATGGAAGTTCTTACCAAGGATCTGATTTATTATAAACATGAAAACAATGTAATGTTAGCCCATCAATTATATCACCTCAAATCAATGGATTGCTTTAATGGTGTGCTATAAGATTGAGTTTTTTGTGTTTCTGTGTGGTCCATTTAATTAAGCTTGCCATGGGTTAATAATGATCTGCATGTAGGTCAACCATAATAAAATGATACTGTGAGGACAGTTGAAGAAATTGTGTGGGATGCATCGATGTGAGAATGGTCAGTTTGATAGAATTAGGGGTGAGCCAACCAAGCAAGCATGAAAATTATCGATGATGATGCATATATAGATTTAACCATTTGTAATTTTCTGTCGGGTCCATTGAAATTTGAAGGAATTTAATTTAACAAAGGTAATTAATTATACAATTGCTAAGTCAGATGTTTATTTTGGTACCCCCAAGCATCGTGCTTTGACAATGAGGTGGAGTTTGGTTTGGTACCCAAAGCATCGTGCTTTGACAATGAGGTGGAGTTTCGTTTGGTATCCAAAGCATCGTGCTTTGACAATGAGGTGCAGTTTGGTTTGGTACCCAAAACATCATGCTTTGACAATGAGGTGGAGCTTGGTGTGGTACCCAAAGCATCATGCTTTGATAATGAGGTGGAGTTTGGTGTGGTACCCAAAGTATCATGCTTTGACAATGAGGTGGAGCT
>JAODFY010255864.1:0-15470 GCA_027580055.1 Paracaudina chilensis | reverse complement strand
GTTTTGGGAGCGTAGTGAGCGAGATGGTACGTAAGGCTTTAAAAGCCTTGCCAGATATGTTGGTAATGACCCTGTGTTGGCTATTTTACATGACCCAGGGGCTAATTAATTTTTAATCATAATGAATTAGGTATTGAAGAATCATTATTAGAAAAGCATACAGATATTAGATTTAATTAACAAGAAAACCAAGAGGGTTTTGAGATTCCTTGGCATCTGAAAATTAAGTTTTTAATTATTTATTATGCACAATTAGTCCTGACCCTTTATGAATATTAATGCAGCATCAACACAAATGTCAAAGTTTGATGATAAATTGACATTTTGAAGGAGGGGGGGGGAGGGGGGCATGGTGTAACCAGACAATAAATATTAGGGGTAGCTTTAGTAAGCATCTTGTGCATTAGGTCAGTGGTACGGTACAGGGGCCGTGGATGTCCCTTGATGGGTCCAGAAGTGACGCCCATTGAAGCCAAAGGATTTGGTACACTCTAGTTTTTAAAATCATTCAATTTTTGTAGTACGGTAGTTTTCTTGTATCATATCAGTAAAATGTGGTGAATTATTGGATATATTTTATTTGCATTACTTGAGCAATTTGGGGGAGGATACCAGATATTAAATATTGGGAGAATTAGCTTTAATGAACGACTTACTTATTAGACCATGGATACTGGGGACCTGCCTAGGTCCTCTGCTGGGGTGCAGAGGCCCAGGAAGCCAAGTGAGTTCACAATTCATCCAATAGTCAATTTCTTATATGGGGAGGGGTGGCGGAAACACGGAACCCAACAATAAATCTGCCCTGTAGCACACTAACTAATGACTAAAGCGCCGTTGTTTATGAATAATTGAACACTCATAGAATAGAAGAAGCATGTTGTTTATAAATAAAGTTCCTGTCGGCATTTGTTCTTGGATTTCTGTTCTGTCCAATTGAGAGAAGAAAATTCTGAAACGACCCACTGAAAATCCTTCGCAACCCCAAATTTGGTTCACGACCCATAGGTTGCCGACCGTCGGTGTAAACTAAGCCATATTGAGGTTGAACAATCAATCATAAATAGAATTACAGGCAAATAATGTGGCTAGAATTAATGTCTCAAACAGCTAGTCTGATCGATCATATAGTCACTCATATATATTGTTGAAAACTTTGGTTAATAAGCTCCAATATTTGGTTAATAAGCTCTTGTTGATTGTATATCGAATGATGTCACTAAACACTCCATTCGTAATCACTAATGTCTTTTATAAGTGTGAGGACTTTAGGATGGGTTCCAGTGGAGACTTTTCGGGCTTTAGATCCCTTCTCTGGATTGATCATCATGAAGCATCTGAAATTTTAAGAAATAAAATAATATGAACAAATATGATGTCTGACCTCTATTGACCACAAATCAGCTTTGACTTCTTCCGAATTTAAAAGGGAGCATTTACTCATTATGGGGAATAATGACATTGTTAAAATTTAATTCACCCTTGCTGACACCAATTCACTGAATGACATACTGTGTGGGATAATCTGTTGCGAGAGATGATACTCGGTATGAGGTCAATTCAACATGTTACCTCTGTGAAAACGATGTTAGCATTCACCAATTACAAACTAATGGCATAATTTCACCCTGACCAAAATATTAGACTCTTATTTGAGTATATATATATTATTTTCATACAATTATCAAGGACCTTGTGATTTTGGAATCTTCATGAATTTACCTTCAGTACCACAAAATGGAGATAATTAGGTTGCATTCTTTATTCATGATATGGAAGGCAGGGGGGTGGGGGTGGGGGGTTCTATGGGTTCATGAGCCAAGTTTGGGGTGGAAACAAATTGCCAAAAAATCACGAAATCATTATGCGCGAATGAGTCCCACACAACCCCTTTAAAGGCCAAAATATTGCACCATTTTGCATCTAGTGACTTTCAAAATACATTTTTTGGCCGAAGATGGGGGCATAACTTCTGTTTTCCTATTGAAGAATCCGGTTCGGCCAGATTTGACACAACCGGACAGTTTGTACTATCCGGTAAAATCCGATCCAGACAGATCTCAAAATTTGGGATCCGGTACATCCCTAATGATGTGTCTTAATTTTTGGAAGGGTTCAAGCAACAACTTTCTCTACAATCTGATGATTGACATGGAATGACCGATAAGCTAAATGTTTGGGTAAATGAATCGATGTTTTCCTGTTCTGGAATTTCTTTCTAGAATCTATGGTAACTTCCCACATTTTCTTAATCTGATAACTGACATACCTCTGAATGAAATCCAAAGTAGCAGCTGCCTTTTCAGTGTATTCTATACCAAAGCAGTAGTAGGTGGAGAAGAGCATCCCGAGGGCAGTCATGAATGTAGAAATATGGTCGGCTACAACATGGCGGTCGATTGCCAGCATCCATCTTTGACATGTTAATAACTCTCCTGGAAATGAATACCCAGAAAAGCAAACATTTATGTCATGAATGATTCCTTGGCAGTTATGGCAAGATATATTTTAGCAGTGGAACATTGAATACTAACTAATGAGTAGCCTAAGCAGTATTCATCCAGCATTCAATAAGGAATCACACTCGGAAAATGAAGATTGACACCAGAATCAATATGGATATCTACTGTACTTATGTATGCAGTTTATGTGACAAAAATTACATCAATCCACTATGCCACTGCTGATATCACATGACTACGAGCGAAATTATGATTCACACCACCCCTCATGAATATTAATGAGATAAAATAAGTACTTAACTTATCATCTACCCACCCTACCTGAAGCAACAATAGGCATATAGAGTCTGTGCAGACATGGTTGTATAGCCTGGGTAGAATCCCTTAATGGGTTCCCAAGATTTTTTTCACGGTACCCCTCAAATTGGTTACGTCGGGTTAGCAATAATCATAAAGCATATAAATTATAACCCAAAATATGGGTAACCTTAGCTTTAGCCAGAAGTCCAGTTCGCACTACGAGATGAGTCTAACAGGGAAGAGTGCACATTAACCACAACACTATAGTAACTGAACCTGTTATGCCCCCATTTGGACGGGACGGGTCTCTAGCTAAAACAGTGGGGGTAACCATGAAATCTGAAATCCTATGGCTGGATATGGCCATTTGAAGAAATTGCTTTTAAGACAAGACAAGCCCACTGGTGATCTAAGCCCAGCCCATTCGTGAATATAAGATTGGCACCAAAATTAATAGAGAGTATGACATCAATTTACCATGCCACTGCTGAGGAAAATGACTGTGTCACACACACACACAGACATACACACTTAGATTACTATGACCTTCGGCAAGTAATAAAAAACTCAGCACACTACTGTTTATATTAGTGTTTGCACCGGGTAGAAAATTCGTACCCGGGTACCCGGGCCTCTCTACCCGCCGGGTACCCAATTTTTGGGCACCGAGCACTATTTTAATGTTCCGAGCGGTAATTACCGATGTCGGGCAGTGCTGGGCGTGTTTTTTTCCTTGTCTGGACGTGAAAAATGCCCAAATTTACATAAATTTTGGATTCGGGTAATAAATTAGGAACCGGGTAGTGGTCCTGTGACGGTCGGGTACCGGGTACCCGATGCAAACACTAGTTTATATTATGTTATAAGGTTCTTACCGCAAGCAATTAGAACAGGAGTCTTGGGAAGATCCTTGATTCTGTCTGCGTCATCTCTGGTGGCTGTAGGCTGTAATTAAAATTGAGAATTTTTCAATGACAAGCATAAAGTCCCTGCGGCTGGGGTCTTGTGCCCACCTTTGAGCCCTGGACAATTAGCATTTAGATGCTCTCTGGTGTAAACTGGCCCTTATTTCATACCTTTATTCAGTCAAATTTATAACAATTTTTTCCCATACACTTTACCAGAAAACTGAAAAATGAGTGTTGACACTAGACAGTCCAAAAATTACTTAGATTTAGACAGATTTAGGAAGCCAATATTGTAAGCAATGTGAGCATGGATAGATGAAACACTGACGACGGCTCGCCTCCTTATCGGACAGTAATACACCAATCCTGCTCCTGGGACCGCCATTTAATCTTCCCATGGGACGGACGTGAGTGAAACTCTCAGCCTGTAGCCACTTTCCTAAATGCTGAGAGAGGTGGCACCAACCTGTAAACTCTCGTGGTACAGTACATGTAGCAACCTGTTCATATTTGTGGTCACTTTAACCGGTTTAACGGTTTATTTTCCAAAATCCAAATTAAGTATGATACTTTGATTAGGGAAAACCAATTATTATGCCAATGAAAAACAAAAATCAATAACAAATATTACAACATTATGAATTCTACTAGTTAAATATCAGTGGTCACATTGCACATACAGCGTTGTCTTTGCGCGCGCCGGCAGGCCACATATACAACAACAGGACTACAGTTAGAGGTGACTACTAACTAGTCTTGTTAACATTACAACAACAAACTGATGCCTAGCATTTTGCAATAATTATTCACCAAGGCTCAGATTTTTCCTACTGGAACTAAGAAATGGACATTTCTGTACTGCAGAATTAATTTTCCAGAGGAACAGAGTTGTTATTCAATCTAGATTTTGTAGAAAAGTTAAAAAAGTTACAACTGGGATACTATTAAAAAGATCTAACTCCCTACCCTTAGACCTCCCCCAGGATGCTGATCAAGAAACGGTCTTCCCTTCATTGAAAAATCCTGTGTTTATTGTTATATATAAGTATTATATTTTATAATCATAGGGGGCATTTGCCCAATGCCATTCGGTGAAAGGGGGCGCTGAGTTAGAAAAGGTTGGGAACCACTGATTTAGTATATTGCTGGTTCAACTTACCTCCAATTGCATTATAAGGCTCCCTGGCTCCTCTCCAAAGTACTTCATCAGTAAAATGACTAGACCAGAAATCTCAGGGGAATCATTTCCGAGCTCCGCTTTACATCTCTCAATTCTAAGTATTGTGCTTTGAAGGACCTGCTTGCCACAACATTGCATGAAGTCTATCAGCTTCTTTCCCTTTAATTCATATGCCTTCTTCAGTTCATGTTTCACCTTGATCCCAACAAGTTTCTCAAAATGAATAGCAAGTCCCTCCTCCTGGAACAGGTATGGCCATTCTGTTTGCAGTTGTGGAATTGTAAAATCCCCACAGGTAATGTCTTTTCTCTGGAGATAGTATGTCATTTCCATATTATCATTGTCTATCTCTTCTGCAGTCTGAAAGGAGGCTCTCATCTGTCGTTTCTTTTCCATTAGTGTTTGTTCTGTTTGTCCAGTAGGCAGTTCCTTCGGCATGAAATCGATGCACCCATACTCATCCAACCTGTGTATCTTTTTTGGTGGAAGTGCTGCGCCTGCTACACCCTCTGGATCTGCCTGACGTTTTGGAACATCGGATTCAGCTCGGTTCTGGTTATAAACTCTTTGAAGGATGTTTTTAAGTAGTGAGTCATACCCTGTGCCGATTGTTTGTGTACCAATAACATCCTTGAATGATTTAGGATATTTCAGTACAATGCGCTCTGCTATATGGGTGAGCTGGGCCTTACTTGGCTTCAAAGTGATCTTTTGGATATCCTCCACCAATGTACGAATCATTTCGCGGCGCTGTGATGGTCTCGGTCTTTCTTCCTGGACAACACACTTCATCATGGGTTTGCTAAATTTTTCCCAAGGTATTTTATACTCTCTAGACCAATTTTTCTGAGCTGGAAACCATTCTGTTGGATCTGGAGAGGATGTGCTGCTAGCGGGGGAAGAAGCCATGACACGAGAGGCAATGCTCGATGAAGGACTGGACAAACTTGGTGGTGATAAATCTTCACTAGACTCATCAGATGGGCTCTCTGTTTTGAAAAAAGGAAAATGAATTAATGGAATGTTATCAATTATTCTGTTTAGCAATATTTGCAATGAATATTGAATACTGTTAAAAACCTGAAGAAAGTTATACTGTTTGCAGATGCATCGAAAGTCTTTAGCAACTCGCAAATAAAAGCCAGACGGCCCCCAGCTTAAACAACAAAATATTCGAGCACTGGAGTAAGCATTGCATTGGGATTTGTTGGCAACCATTGTGATTATGAGCATTGTATAACTTTTGTGATTGTTTATCACACAAGATATACCTGTAGAGGCAGTAGAGCCTAATGTAAAATGGATCAATTTTTTAGTAAAAAAGGTCTAAGCCTTCTACAAGCAGTGACTGAGTGAGTCAACTATTCTGCTTCTGACACAACAATGGGGAAGAAAATCAAGAAATTTCTCGCCTGTTAAGCATTATTAATGCCAATTAGTTTATTTAACTCTAGAAATATGACCTCAGATGACCTTGGAATGTCTACCCAAATTGACACTTGTGATACACTTGTGATACTAAGTATATCCAATCTCATGGTGATTCAACAAGCTTCAGTAATTTGACTAAAATGACCCCTGATGACCTCAAATGCTGACTAGGCCTATACCCACCTAGTTTCATGGAAATAAAACAAACTTTAGATATATGCATAAATTATGCAAATTATCTATGTAATGAATATATTGTGCTGAAAATTTAATTAATTTAAGAACCCCTTGCTGCACTACTTCATATCAAGTTTTGTCACCATAACTCTTACAGTTCTTGAGATAAGCTGTTCTGTTCACAAGGCTATTTTGCTAGTATGCATAAATTAGCAAATTACCTATGTAATTAGCATATTTTGCACTCAAAATCTAATCATTTCAAGAACTCATGGCCCTGCCACTCTCTACCAAATGCCGTCATCCGAGCTCTTACGGTTCTGGAGGTAGCATGTTAACAAACTTCTGTTACCAAACAAACATGTACACACATATGCCATAGTGATCGCTATGTTTCTTCTGAACATAAGTTCTGGGTGAGACAATAAAACTGTGGCAAAAGAGAACAGTCAACAGTTGGAAATTGGAACAGAGTAGCAAGGGTACCTAATGTTGTTTGGATAATAATGGGCATTTCTTTTTCAAGTTGAAACCTTTAGGATTCTTTGGTATCATAATGTGCTAGCCTAACACACTGTAGTATAAGCAAATTTGGAGCCTATACCCATAAATTTAACTGGCCACCACATTTTCTCTCGCTATAAACTTGCGTCTCATCACTGCAAGTGCTGCGTACCGGGTATCTCGAGCAGGTTCCCCGGGGCAGTCAAGCATGTCTCCTGAGGAGCATGCGCACACGAAGGGTCAAAAAGCACCTTCTATCCTTATGTTAAAGAGACTTCTCCTCTCTATCCAATGAGATCGAAATCAATTCAGAAAGGCGCCGCTCAAGGCCGATATTATCAAGAATTAAAGGGGTTATTCAATATCATTCACAATGTTGTTAACCCGCAAAGTGCATCAAATGAGTTAATATATTGGTTCATGGATGGGGAGAGGAGAGCACTGGCCACTACGTCCACACTCGCTCATGCACGGCATGTCACTCAACACTGCGCTTCTCGAACAGGTGCCTGGGGCAGCCAAGCTTGTCCAGTGCGGAGCATGCACACATATGGTCAAAGGAGGGAAACGGGCAAGTTTAATATGAGAAGAAAGATTTTTGTATTGTACATACCTCCTTTTCTCTTCCAACCTTTGATCAACTTCCGGACTTGTATTGGCTTCAGCATCGTCAAATCAGAAGGCTCAACAAGGGCGAGGTCTTCAGGTGTATCTACACCAACTACATCACATAGATGTTCTGCAACCATGACTGTATCTTCTTCTGAGATATTACAGAGGATTTCACGTATTGCTGACTTGATGTCGTCCATCACTCCAGACACAATTCCTACATGAAATCAAATGAGATAGCATGTTTCAGTGGAACTGCAAGGGCATTCTTTCTTCCATATGCAGGGAGCGGGTAGTAATCCAAAAGATTTTTGCTGTTTACACAAAGCAATCTGTTCCTGTCAACACTAGATTCCAATGAAAATACATGCAAGTGCATATTTAGAACTGACTGAATAACCCTCACAACAAAGTATACTTGCAAGTTCCCTTTTATCACTGAGAATAGAACCTGTCCAAACAATAGCCCCTTATCATTTTGACCAAGTACAATGTAATCCCCCTTTTTATACTTGGTTCCTCTGAAGGTAAGTTCATAAGTGACCTGATCTTCAACTGTTGCACCAATTTCATTCAAACATTCCTGCAGTGCCTCATTATATGTTTCCAGATGTAAAGGAACTGTTTGTTTGGCATCAATGGTGATGGGGAAGAATGTTCCAGCACTTAAGTAGGATTGAAGTAGCTGATGCCTTTCCGCTAATGTAAGACACAGGTTTTTGAAGTTCTGCAAATAACGCACACATCGTTTAAAATAAGAGTGCTTACTTTCGAATCTCATAGTCCATGTTCTGATGAGAGGGCCAAATTGTAGTATCAACATAGGATAATGCTTCAGGAAATGGTGTTTTGGCCGCATTCTACGCTCGGGGAAAAGTCTGTAACGAGACTCTAAGTACTCATCAATAAGGAAACTCAGATGAGCTATTTGAGCCTCATTGATACTAGGAGCACATAAAAGTTCCACCATATCATGTAACCGAAGAAAGAACTGCCAAACCTGATCCAATGAATCTGCAATTCTATCACCAATAAGTACAGGCAATAGTCTAAGAAGGCACCAATTTTCTACTGCCTGTCCACCCAAGTTTTCACCACTTGGATTAATCTTATTTGGTTGATTGCTTCTATCTGAGCCGAGGTATTTAAACTGAGCTATTCTTCTATTCATGTCGGTGTATGTTAGCCACTTCTTCTGTTTTATGAAATAGCTTAAAACCAGTGCTACATCATAATTCAAGACCCCTTCAAATAAGTCATGACCAAGACAAGGGGGCAAGCCTGAACAGACATGAAAATATTTCAGTTCATTGAACAGAGAGTCAAACTTAACCCCTTGTGCAATTGTTTGGTTCTCATTTTGTTGGATTTCCTGTACTGCTCTGTTGTAATTGTCTTCATTTCGAATGGGTCCAACAGCACATGGGTCTTCATGAAATTCTGCACTTGTGATTGAACACCACCTACACCAACATGGAGTACTACTGAAGTTTTCCACAAATCCACCGATACAGTGAGACCCAAGATTATCTCCGGCGATGAAACTTAATGTACCTTTTACTGGCTGCTGCACACCAGCTATTTCAATACCATTCAGTTCAAGGTCTTTCAGATCATCAATTAATGGCCGTAGCAATTTTTCTTGTCCAAAGTACTTAAAATCATTTTCATTGCACAGGAGTACTAGCAATGTGTGATCAATACTCGACCGAAGGTGTGGTCTGAAATTAGCAAGTGTCATGTACACTGCTAAAATTTTATGTTTTTTCCTGCTTGAACCTAGTGGATTACATACTTCAAAAGAATCTTGATAGAGGATTAGTTTTAAAGCATCTGGATTGTTCTGGAAAAAAATGTTATCTTTAAAAGCAGCACCGTCGGTTATATCGTGAAGAACCTTTTCTTCTCCAGGTTTGTGGTTACCATGATACACAGGAAACTTGGTACACTGATACTCATTTTGAACTGAATTGTTTTTGAATAGGCTCTGCAAAGAGTCTTTGATAGGGATGTACTGAAATTCTCTCTCTTTATTGGAATCGTTTCTGCCCAATTTAATTGAAATGGGTGCAACATATTTAAATTGCTTCTTATATGTGGATTTACGAATATAGTCTGATCGCAGAGGCCCAGCACTACAACCCGATAATAGGTCAGATGATTTTAAATCACTGATCACTTCCTTTGCTGTTGGTTCTGGTATGTCTAGATCATTAGTCAATGTTGATAATAGTTTTTTGAAAATAACTGTCTGGCCTAGGCGGTGTATGTCATGAGATTGTTCTATAATGTGCTGGATTGTTGAAGAAGGAAGCAGGTACTTTGATTCTAACTGTAGGTAAAACAACATGACATTTTGTACAAACAGACCTTCAATATTATCTGTTTCTTCCAAAACTTCAATTGCATCCAAAGAATCAGGATCAAATGCTGCATAATCATTGGCGTCATATTCTGGCTCTTCAAGCTCATTTTGTATTTGGATAAGTTCTGCAGGAACTTGATCAACCGTGTCTGACTTGTGATATCTTGACAAATGTGACGTGAATGACGACTTCTTTGTAAATGATGATTTACAATTGTTAAATGGGCACAATACAGTAGTCCCAACATCAAGGTGTTCTTTTAAGTGTTTGAACAAATGTTTTATGTCATCACAAACTTGATTGCAAAAGATTAAATCACACTGTAATGGAATATCAAGATTTTTGTATCTCCTATAAACTGCTGGTTTGGAATGAGATCTTTGCACATGACTGACAAGAGTAGAGTAGGCAGAAAGTCTCCGGAAGCATGCAGCATATGGGCATGGAAATGACCGATTACACTCATTCCTGTGAAACCTACAGTGGTTAACATAACCTTGTAAAGTTGAAAGTTGCTGGTCACAGTATGAGCACTTGTAAACTAGGTCCATTACTGCATTAGTTAAGCAATCAGCAAACGAGGAATAACACAGTTATTGTTACTTGCAAGAACCTTCATATTTATCACTCTAAAACGTTACCTGTTGCTCCAGACAACAAATTGAGGCTGCTGTGCTTTCTGGAATCTTGATGCTATCTAGCACTGTTCACTTGTTCAGTCGGGTTCTGTAAGAAAAATCCAGACAGACATTGAAATTTTGTCATCCAATGAAAATAAAAAAAATCATGGTGAGCGAAACACACCCATAGGCCTACACAATTAATTACTGCGATCCCTTCCATCCACCTCAACCCCAAATATTTTGCAAGTTTGCTAGATGAGATAAAGCCAAAACTGACAAAAAGAAGATACTGCAAAATGTAAACAGTATACATACACCGAACATTAATAAAGCAGTTTGGTTTTGTCAAAAGATAAACTTTTGAAACAAAACCTTTCAATAATTTGTACAACCATCAATAATTGACTGTTAATTAACACACAAAATTGGGCATGTCCCGTTCAACGCTTTTTCACTAAAGTTTTTGTAATTTGAAGAGAACCAGAGCAATAAGGTTCTTGAGGTATTGGTTATAATTAGACCTTAAACTGAATCTATCTAGCAGGAAAAATCAAGAAAATCTATTACCATTGTTAATTTAATTAAGTAGCAATAAACAAAGTTCCCGTACAACACTTTTATTAATTAGCATTAAATAATTATTTTTATATCAAGAGAATGGTGCAATATTTAGCATTAAATAACATCAGCATTGTTTCTTTCACATAAAACTCAGCTCAATACATAAAATAGCTGAAAATGTGTAATTTATAGAAATAGCATACCCAGCATTTAAATAGTGTAACACTAATGTATAGGGACTTTGCACTAGTGAGTCAACTTGAAGGGGCATAGAGGGATTGGTTGACGTGAACAACACAACTGTCAATATTTCTCATTACTTCCACATATTTGAAAAGTATTTTCACTATAAACACCATGTAATATTTCATTTTCAATGTAATTATTTCATTTGAAAGAAATTGAGCAACAGTTTGAATCATTGTGGGCCACAAAAATTAATTTGTATACATGTAGGTATATATTGGTCATTGCCATTTCGAAATTCAATCAAATTGTATCCATTCTCTTTCTTAAATGGTTTCCCTAAAATAAAGCAAAATGATGTTTATTGGAAGTTTCAAGTATTGTGGATGTCAACTTTTGTGATTTGGTTCTGTTTTTGAAACTGAAACAAACCCTCTATGCCCTTTTAAGTGCATTATAAAACATTAAATATAAAATAAATAGGTGACCCTAATATGCATTATAGTCTAATGTGTTACTGTTCATTTTAATATTTTTTATATGCCTCCATGGTATAGATTTATATTTAGGGGTATATATATGATGCTCCAAACAATGTCAAAAACCTGAATAAAATGAAAAAAACTTCCCTTCTGAAAATTACATTTCTAACTTAGTAAATTTAAAAGCATCAATCAATTTTGTTGGTATTACAATGTATCTGGTGTGTCTGTGTAGAATTAAGTTGTTTGAACACTGTTCAATGAAAATATCTATGCATAGTATTAGTTACAGGCGTGGATCTAGGGACACTGTTTTGGGAGGGCTATTATGCCCAAATTTTTTGATCGCCGTCCTGGGGGAGGGGTCTAAGGGGAGAGGGTGTCAGGGTTAGCGATACAAGGGGTCTCGGGGTCATAGACACCTTTTTGGAAGGGTTGGACCCCCAAAGTTTAGATTTGTGTGCACCTAAGGGGTCCAAAAAAGATGAAAATAACACTCTTTTCACAGTGTTTGGCTGATTTATGCATTAAAATTGCATCATTGGACCTCAAAATTTCACAGCCAGCGCTAACCCTGGGGGTGTCCCTCTTCCCTTTCTGAAAATTTTGAATAATTAAAAGCACTTAGATGCAAACTGGTACTATAATTTGCAACTTTTGAAGTAAATTTAGGGTTAAGAAATTCCTTATTTTTTGGTTAGTCTCTCCGATATTTATGTTTTTAATTAAGGAGGACAAAAAGTTATGCAAAAAATGGAAATCGACTCTTTCACTTTGAGAAATTTTTGAACAATTAGGGGTCCTTAGAAGCAATCTAACCTATATTTTGTAACTTTTGAAGTGAACTTATCTTCAAGAACCGTCTTATTTTTTGGTTAGTCTGTCCGAATTTACATTTTTAATTGAGACGGATGAAAAAAATATACAAAAAATAGAAATTAACCCTTTCGCTTTTTTGATTAGTTATATTTCGGGATTCCTGTGGCTGCGAAAACATGGGTGGACAATTTGTCTTTTGGGGTGGGGGTTAACACCTCCATATCTATCACATTATCAGAAGGAAGACCACCCGAAGCGTTTTGTGCCTCAATACTTTGATTCTTTACTTGGCCACTTACTGCAATCGGTCTCAAATTGCTAGTCGGTCCTAAAATCGATTTCACTCCTTGAAAATTTGTGCAATGTACGCTACTGGCAGCATGTTATCAAACAAATTACCATAGACAGAGAAACCGAATGTTTTTTTTTTAGGCCTTGCAAGCAGTTTGGAAAATAAAATAGACCTTGTCCGCTGAATGTACTGTACAACACGCAGCATTGTTTACTGATAATTGCTTAACGACCTTGATAATTTTACGACAAAACTTGATGGGGCATTGCATTCTCAGTTGTACGTAATCCGCTGTTGAAATGCATGTACTGTTGTACAATGACATTTGCAACAAGCTAGGCTGAGTGCAACATAGGCCTATAAAGAAATAACTTTCATTTTTATTTCATGAATTTGTTTTTAAGTTTTCTCTCCAGGCTAGGCCTATAGGTCCTACGCCTACATACTTTGAAACAATGTTTATCTATGATTTTTCGCTTTGTCTTCATTTGTTAAATTTGCATATTGCATGCCTTTTTGCCAACAGCTTGACAAGAATGATTACCGTACTGCAGTCATACCAGTTGGAATTTATTTACATGATACAAATTACAATAGCCTAGGCTACTATAGGCCACACAGGAGCTCGTAACGTTATAGTATACTAGCTAGTACACACTCAGTTACTAAGTTATATATGACAAGAAAACCCATCGTCTATTTTGGCGGGTAATTTTACCTGTGCTAGCCTAACACAGTATGATAGTAGAACTAGTAAAACGCCTAGCTTTATCATAGGGCCTACCTCTACGATAGGCCAATTAGTAATTACTTGGTCAATACAAGGAAAATGGAAATAATATTTGCTCTTTACATTTGGAAAGAACAGATAACATGGTAATTTATACAATTTCTTACCTTGAATGAATATTAACGCTAGAGACTCGAGTGGTCAGACGCAAATGTATGAAGTTTACTTGGCGGAATTCGCAGGAGATGCAGTCGAATCGACGAAGTTTAGTGCGTAGTACTAATGCATACTGTGTTGTGTACGTACGTACGAGCGAAGAAGCTGTATCTCGAAAGCGCAGCATGGCATGATTAACGTTGAATCTGCGTGGCAGGTGTAAATATGTACCCATATTCCAATGTTAGTATACTATACAACCGCTGCAGGAGTAATACAAGTCAGCCTGGCGGGTTAACAGTACAGGTAACATGTCCACATCCTTATTTACAGTGTGCCCGCTGTATTTTGAAAAACAAATGGACATTTGTAATTTTTACATCGAAACCACTGTAAAATTTACCATAATTTTTTACAGTGTAGGAATATGCATACTTCGGTATAAAGTGGGAAAAAGGTGTAAATAATGTGTAAAATGCTGTAAAATTTGTGTAAATTTGCACCAAAAGTTCACCTATATTACATATTTTGGCGTTAAGTGTAAAAATCGGGTTACTAGTGTTCATTGTGTTTGAATCAGTAAGGGAGTCCTATATACTATAGACAAATAAGGCCGAGATTCCAATGATATAAGAGCCAACGATGTTTCCCTCATTGATTACACCATTTAAAATATTTGTCCCGTTGACTTCAAATGACCTTTCATTTCTTGTAAAATTAATATAGTTCGTTTTACTCCCCCATGGGCTGATTATTTAAAATTAGCAATGCAGTTATCAACAATCTGTTTAAATTTAACCAACAATCTGTGGTTATTTATAAATTTCAGACTATTGAGTTCGATGAACAATCAGCACTTGTTAAAGTAACAATAACAATAACAATTACAATATAATAATATAATATGATTAATACAATACAAAGCTTAAATCGTATGGTTCGATTCCCAAACTTGAAGCCCTATCGGTGGTCCTCGTCTTGTCTGGGGAAACTCGCTAATGACACTTTCGATGACTCTTATTGTGTAGTCGACGACCCCGGGTCCACAGTAAAACAAAAATCACTGCAACAATAGGCCTATATGCACAGTTCTAGCGCGCCAATTAACATGGATGATTCGGTAACCACCAAACACATCTCCTCCAGGAGTACACTGAAATAATGTTCATACCCAAACGACGGCTTACAATAATTCTTGAGCAAGCGCCCAGCTTGATGTACGAAGACGAAACTTATTGGCTAAAACACAATCTTCTGCCAGAGGCCAGCATACACCAAGATACTGACTCCTTTAAACTATTTACTCCAATAGAAAATGTACCTGTACCGCTGTCGGTCTCCTCCGTTGTAGTTATCACAACAAAACACGTAGCACTTTCTGTTAAATAAACAGATTCTCTGTTATTCGACACACAGCATAGTACACATTAGCACACGTCTTTGAGAACCCCCGATTATTCCTTTGTTTAGCTTATTTATACTCCTTTAAAGTTTCCAGAATTCACTCGGCCTGATATGACATAATTTCATTATTTCTAAGGGGACTATAACAATATTCTTTTGCCTGCAAAATTACGGTGAACATCAAAACAGAATAGGCCAGGCCTAGGAGTATGTATTGACGACAATCTAACGTTCAAATCTCGAAAAATTTCGAAAATACTGAGCAAAGTGCACTATT